>PVKZ01003446.1:0-132291 GCA_004027375.1 Macroglossus sobrinus
CTTTCTTTCTTTCTTTCTTTCTTTCTTTCTTTCTTTCTTTCTTTCTTTCTTTCTTTCTTTCTTTCTTTCTTTCTTTCTTCCTTTCTTTTTGTATTAAAATGAGGGAGCTAGAAGCTAAAATAATAATGTTCAGGCTTTCTGTATTCTTTTGCAATAATAATTAGTTAGATCTTGCCCAATGAAAAGAGTGATATTCTTGTCTAATTATAGACCAGGGCAGAGAAAGGATATAAAGAAATCTGGCTGTAGAGGCAGGCAGGTTGGCATCCCCCGTGGTGTGACTTAAGCGGGTACGAATGCATGTCTTACTTCCAAGACATTCCTATCAGACTTATCCTTTAAGAGTATCCTGGGAAATACATATGCAAATTATCTTGATTATCTTGGAGGATAACCCACTATTCACAGATAAATAGAAGCATAATGGAAAGAGCACAGATTGAAAACAGAGACCCAGAGAGGCTAGATATCTTGCCCAAGGTCACATGGCAGAGCTGGGATTCGAATCCAAATCCTCTAGTCCCACCCTTGTCCCAGTGCATTTTTCACTACACCAATTCTACACTTTCCTCTATAGATGACTAAGCTATTCCCTCCTTTGCTCCTGATGTACAGGTCCATTGCTGTCTCAGACTAGCTTGGTCATCCTCAACAACCATTTAAGAACCAATTTCTGATAAAACTGTGGATTCATATCTATAGTAAATTCTGTAATTCTGATTGGCAAGATCAAACTGAAAAGGCTTTGTTCAGTCTTCTCAGTATGTTTCCCAAATAAAAACTTAATATGTCATTAGTATGATTCTGGGTTTAAGATTCAAAGTCAGCTGGAAACCATGGCTCAGGCTGGCTCCTGTTGGTGCATGTTCTCCAGACCGGGGGCTGCCTGGCAGGTTCACACTGCAGCCTTGTGTCCAATGAATGCAGATTAAGAATTTACCAGGGTTGCAAGGAGGCAGGAGATGCTCAGGATAGAGAACAGTCAGCCTCGACTCTGATATCTTTGAATCTGCAATAACTTGGTGCTAGGGTTACCAGCAGTGGATGCAGACAGCAGAGCCATACTGCAGCAGAGAAAAAGAAGGATGAGGGTAGGAGCACTTCATAAATTTAAACTTATATAATAGACTGTGGGTTTATTTTGTCCCTAAAAGTATGTCTTTCTTACTTTTTTTTTGTTATTAAAATGTCCTTTTTATACTTAAGAGGCATAATAACTAAATATAATATACAGTTCTTATTTGGACCCTGATTAGAAATTTTTTTTTAAATCACTATAGATTACATATTAGATCATAACAGTAATTATTTTTAATTCTGTTGGGTGTAATACTAGCATTGTGGTAATAAGAAAATGTTCTCTCTTCTTTATAGTTTCTGAATATTGTAGGGATGAAAAGAAATAATGTTGAATTTATTATAAAATATAACAGCAAGGAAAATAGGTGATAAAAGAATATGTGAAGTAAATTGGCAAACTCTTGACTACTATTGAATGTGGGTGATAAGTACATGAGTATTCTTTGTACAATTCTATTTTTGTATGTGTTTGAAAATGCTCATAACAGAAAATCTTTAATTGATTATTTAAAAAGATTAAACATCTTAATCTGATAAAATTTAAAAGCTGACAACATTGTAACAGTCCTCCTAGTATGGTGGGCAGAGGATGGCAGGATTTGGCTTCTCCTGGATCTTCTACCTGGCTGCCCCCAAGTGTGTCGACAGTTCTGAGCCCTGATTTCCTCATAGTAAAACAGGTTTAGCACAGTGAGACCTAGTGTCACTTTGAGATTCAGTTGAGATAAGAGCCATGACAGTGCTATGCTGCTTGAATACATCTGTTTAATCAGCCCACATATTTTGAGCATCAACCATGATAAGGTTCTGTGCTAGAAACCAGTGATAAAATATTAAAATGTGGTCCTGAACACAAAGACTTTCCATTACTACAATCTAACATATACACTGATTTCTACAGTAATGGTAATTCTAGAACTAGCTCTAGCTTCTAGTTTGAATATTGTCCACAATTTTTAATAAGGGCAAGAAGGTCCCTGCTTAACTTCCCAGCTCATCTCTTTCTTAATCTCATCTCTCTTTGGGTGCCCTCAGATTCTAGCTTTGGAGACTTTTTTCAGTTCTATTTTCTCCCAGCTGCAAAACATCATTCATGATGTTGCCTTTGCTTGGAATACCTTTCCCATCAGTCTTCACCTAAGTTCTCATTCTTCCCCTCTTGTCTTCAACATCACTTCCTCAGACAGCTCCCTGAGCTATGACAGTTCCTTCCATCAAATGCAGCTGGTATTTCTCTTTTGCAGCACTCCATGTACATGAAACTAATTATTATAAGTACTTGCTTATAAGTTATGAGGCACATAGTAGATGCTTGAAAAAAGTTTGATAACTGATGGAATGAAGCTCCTGATGTGACTATTACACTCTCATCCTGATAAAAAAAGTGATCTAGCCATTCTGAAAATGTTGAGATTTTGATAAAGGTGTCCTATTCCTCCATTGCTCTCCCAATAAATAATTTCCATTTTCCAATTAAGGCAAAAGGAAGAATCGCCAGATATAAGGCTTGAGAGAATTTACTCTTTACTTCTTTCTTATCATACTTATCTGTTTCTGAACCTAAAATCACCTCGTTAGATTCTTCTCCTATCCTAAGTTTACCTGTTACTCCTTGAGATAATATATGTTTCTATTTGTCATCTTAATATTACAAGTATTTTATGGAATGCAACCAGAAAAATCACATAATGAGAAATTACCACAGCTCCCAAACACACAAAAAGGAACTGAACAGAACTTCTTCAGAATTTGTGGCAACAATTTCATGCTCTGTTTAGTTATTTTGATGGCTCAGGAAAAAAATTCTTTTGCTTATTAATTAATTATTTTTTTTATAAAATCATTCTCCTGATTTTTTTGCAAAAAGATCTATGAGAAAGTAAAGAACTCTGGGTATACATAAAATTGGAATTTACTTAAGAACAAAGTGTAACCCTATACTGTCTTTTGCATAGTACCATTTGCTAAGAAATTTGAACTCTAAAGCAAAGATAATATGGAACCAGTGAGTGGCTTTTAAGGGATATAGTTATCAGCAACATTTTGGTAAAGAGACTGGACAGCAGCAGTGGGAAGATCAGAAACTTGGAGGGCATTTAGCAGTCTTTTTGAATGGTATAGGAGAGAGATGGTGAGGACACTGGGAATGAAGACATGGGGACAGACATTTTGGAGGTGTAAATAAGAGGCTTTGCTTTTGCTGACTAATTCAATGTGTCATGGGGAAGAAAGTGGAAATGTTCAGGGTTCCCTCAGGTTTCCGATTTGGGTAACTAACAGAATTGAAAAGGAGGTGCCATCGAGGAGAGAAAAGAAAACGATGGAGTCTTTATTGGGACACATGAAATTTGAGGGGACATCATTATAGCCTAATGTTCTCGCACCAAACTTTGTCAATTTCAGTGACTGGGAGTATGAGGAGAGAAATCTTTAACAACTGAAGCCATTTATAAACTAGCTACTTTCTTGGGCCTATGGAACTCTTACAGATCAAGATTATGCTACCACTGCAGTCAGATAGGGTAAAACACATACTAATCTGATCATTCTACCCTCTAGGTCCATGGACAAATTAGGAAATCATAAAATGGACTTTCATGCACAAATAAATAAAAATATGCTCCAGGCAAATTGATCCCTATAGAATTGAATCAGGCAAATTTCCTCTTGATTAATAATTTAAGAAGAAATTCCAAGCATGCTGCCTCTGGAGATGTAGGAGTAGCTCTTATAATTAGACTCTGATCTGAACCATGAGGGTGAGGATCAGAAAGCTGACTCAGAGCCTGGTGTCAATTATTTGCAGCTTGCACAATAAAAGTCTCAAAATTTGGAAGATGTAGGATGACTAAAGCCCAATTCTGGGTGTTGTTTCAGCACAGTCACATGTTAGGTTCTTTCAATTATTATTTGCTGGCAAATTACTCTCCACCTCTTTGAGTTGAGGCCTGGAAAATATCTGTGGGATTTGCTTTGGAATGATATTTGTGCTTCCAATTCAAGAACTAGGAATCAAAGCCCTCCAACAATTTTTCCCTATATTTAAGCTCAAGCAAAGCTGGTTTCTACAGATCAGTCCAAAAAAAGCTGCCTTTTTAAATACAACCTAGTTATGTTTGTCCTGTTTAAGAATGAATGAATAGATCTACAAAAAACTCACATCCTGCCCGGCAGAGACTCTAAAAGCAGGTTTCTAGTTGGCCCATTCTGGATTCTTAAGAACACAAGAGAATGTGAAAAGAATCTTTTACATAGAAAGTCAATTTTGAATAGGAGTTAAAAAACCCTTGCCCACTCTGATCAGTTTCTTTCCTTTCTTGGGATGTTATCTAACTCATTTTATCTAACTCATTTTATTCCTTCTGTTCAGTCTTATTTCCTAAAGCTACATAAAATAAGTTCTTTCCTCTATATAACCTTTCCAGTATAAAAATAAAGAAAAGGTAGGAAAGAGAAGGAAAGGAAGAGAGAGGGGAAGGAGGGAGGAAAGAGGAAGGAAAAAGGGAAGGAAGAAAGGAAAGAAGAAAGAAAAAACCCCTCTCATTTTCCCTAGTCTTATCTTTAGATAAACCAAATGAACAAACAAAAAACCTCTCCCTCCTCTCTTTCTTCAGCTGTTCCTCTTAGGCCAGTTTCTGGACCTTTCTGTTAGTCTCCTCTCTCACAGGTCTCATCACTGTATTTTATTTTTGTGTTATTTGCCTCCATTCCAACCCAGCTCCTCATGGCTCAGCCTCCTCTTACTCATTCTGGTTCCTTCATTCCCAGAATTGTGTGTCTGGCTGAGGAATGTTTGCCATGTACACAAATATATGTGTGAATGGTCAAATTTGGGTTCTGACTCCCAGGGTACACTGTACACTCTCAGTGCCCTTCTTGCAGTGGGGCCTCCCTAGAACTGACTATGAAACTTCGGTTGTGAACTAATACATTTACATGTCTAGAAGCTCTTTATTCCTGACAGGTTTATTTTGAACAGTTTTCTAGTCTTAATTCATGAAT
Organism: Macroglossus sobrinus; assembly: GCA_004027375.1. Lineage (NCBI taxonomy): Eukaryota > Metazoa > Chordata > Mammalia > Chiroptera > Pteropodidae > Macroglossus > Macroglossus sobrinus. The sequence continues at coordinate 5,083 of PVKZ01003446.1, forward strand.
GTCTCATCTTAAGAATATTAATTACAGGTATTTTAAAGTTTTCTCTCTTCCCTGCATTATTTTTGGGTTCTCTGTATTCTTTTGATTGCTTTTGTCTTAAGGATGCCCTGGAATGCCTGGTGATCCTTGTTTGTAAATCTAAATTAAGAATGAGGTACAAAAGTGCTGATTGGAAGCCCTGTGTACACAGGAACTGGTAGTTATCACTATCTAGTGATAAGCTGGGGATGTATTCATTTTGGAGATAACCAAATATCGGGGCCTGGAAGTTGCTATGTTTAGGCCATTTTGGTTTTTCCTAGGAAAAAAAAAAATATATATATATATATAATTTAATAGGTAAAAAGCCCATTTGATGAGTTCTATAAGTGAAGGGAAGAAAGAGGTCTAAAGTGGGAATGAGGGGATGGGGGAATGGGGGATAGGGAGGCATACCTCATCATTCATTATATATCTTCCCTAATACCTCCATTCTCTGTGTATTGTCTGACTCTCACCCTGATCCATGTCTAATGTCTCAAATACAGAGAGTCTCTGGTTCAGTCTCTCAAAAATGAAATATCTATTTATTGGGGTGAGCATGATTGGCAGGTACAAGAGAGAATCTAGGTCTCCAATAGTCACTTGTAAGATTTCTAAACAATATTTGTGTTTTCAGTCCTTCCTTACATTCCAGCCTTCAGATACCCAATGCATTTAATAGCCAGTTCTTCTAGATTCTGTGCTTTTCATTGGCATCATATCCCTTGTAAAGAGAACAACAACTCGGTCTCCCATCTGTGTAAGAAAAAACCCAGTTCTTCCCTGCTATGTATTTCTTCCCTGTGAGTCTCCTTTACTGCTCAAACTATTACCACAGTCACACAGCACTCTATATTCACAACACTTTTGGTCACCAAATGTATGGAGGCTTCACATCAACAAGCAATTCTAAACACCAGTGGGGTATCTGAGAATCTAACTTAATTCTAACACCTCCTGGAGATAGTATCGGATTCCACAGGTTTAGGACTCAGTCCCACAAGATGCCAGTTGCAAGCTCAGGTTGTCACCCATGCTTCTGACCAACTGGCTATAGATCAGAGGTTCCAACAAATGTCAGGTTTGATTAATTTGCTAGAGTGGCTCACAGAACTCAGGAAACATTTTACTTACTTTTGCCAGTTTATTATAAAAGAAAATGTAAAGGATGCAGTTGCACATCCAGATGGAAGAGATGAGTAGGGAAAAGTATGTAGGAAGGGTCACGAAGCCTCCATGCCCTCTCTGGACAAGCCACTCTCACAGCATCTCCACATATTTGCCAACCCAGAAGCTCTCCAAATCCCATCTTCTTGGGACTTTTTTGAAGGCTTCATCACATTGGCATGACTTATCATTAACTCCATTTTCAGCCCTTCTCACTTCTCAAGAGAACGGGGAGCAGGGCTGAAAATTCCAAGGTTCTGATCATGGCTTGTTTTTTATCTGATGTCTAGCCCTCATCCAGATGCCATCCAGGAACCCATCCAAAGTCACTAGAATAAAAATCACTCCTTTCACCCAGAAAGTTACAAAATTTCAGGAGCTCTGTGTCAAAGACCAATATTAGTACACGAGGTGCTTCTAGTTATTCTTGTCACTTGAAGAATTACCAGGGTTTTAAAAGCTCTGTGCCAGAAACTTGGGGAAGAGACCAATATATATTTTTCTATTATCTCACACCCCCATTGGTACTTGAGTTTATGATTTTCCAGATCTGCTAAGTCATTTTCCATCCATCTTCTTTCCAGTTTCCAAAATTTGTTAATATTTTGTACATGTATTGTCAAGACTCACTTCTTTTTTGATCTTGCAGATTTATGTGTGTTACATACTGTTGAGTTGGCTCCAATGCCAGTTGACTCTATGAATGATTGATATTCACAATGTCCTATCCTCGATAGCCCTGCTCAGCTCATGTAGACTCCTGCCTATTTTTTCTTTTATAAAATCAACCCATCTCATATTTGGTCTTCTTATTTTCCTGCTGCCTTCTATTTTTCACAGCATTATTGCTTTTTTTCCCCAAAGAACTGACTTCTCATGATGTGCCCAAAGTAGGACAGTTTCAGTTTTGTCATTTTTTACCTCCAGTGATGTTTCAGGTTTAATATGCCCTAGGACCTACTTGTTCATCTTTTTAGTGGTCCAAGGTATCCATAGAGCTCTCCTCTAATACCATATTTCAAATTAATCAATTTTTTCCTATCAGCCTTCTTCACTATCCAACTTTCATATTTGTATGTAGTAATCGGGACTATGAGGGTGTGGATGATAATGGTCTCTAATGAAACATCTTTGCTCCTGGTGATCTTTCCTAATTCTCCCATTGTTGCCCTTCTAAGTCTCATTCAGCCTTCTCCTGTGTCTTAGCTGCAGTCTGCATTTGCACTGATGACTGAACTGAGGTAAACAAAATCTTTTAATGATGTCAATGTTTAATTATCTATGTTAAAGTTGTGTATTTCTTCTGTAGTCATAACTTTTGTATTCTTAATATTCAAATAGTTTCCTATAGGCACAGGTGTCAGACAAGGGTATACTTTATCTTACAGATTTATACCTGTCAAATTTCTTAATTATTACTCTGGTGGAGTTTTGAAGGGAACAGGAATATATGCAGGTATTCAGATTGCCATGTTTAATAGGAAGCTAAACATTTATATTTAACTCTATTAAATTCAATATTGGCAATTTCTTGCCATCAGTTTATCTTGTCAAGATTATATGTACTCCTGCTCTGTCATCATTACATGTTCTATATCTCCAAATCTTGGAACATCTGCAAAAAGTAGAGGAGACCTGAAGAAGAAATAAGTCAGATTCATTTATTTTTATCTCTTTTGTTCAGTTTTTATTACATTTTTTATCTTTCTAGATTGACATAGAAATATTACATGAATCCATTTATGTATTTGTTTAAAAAATGTGCTGAGGATAGGAATAAAGGCTTAAACAATCTAATCTTTATCTTCATAGAACTCACTATTAGAGGATGTAGGCAAGGTAATAAACAATACAAATAAGTGAGTTATAGACCTAAACCAGGGGCTGTATCAGTACAGAGGAGAGGCACCCAACTCAGTTTAAGAGGATGGTGTTTGAGAGGAGGTAACACCCAGACTCAATCCTAGAGGATACGGAAGTACTGGGTAGGCAAAGAAGACCAAATGTAAGGGTGCTAGAAGGCAGGTCAAGACAAAGAAAGCTGTGTAAAGGCAAATGATCATGCCTCTTCTGCTTCTGAAGAGATTTCTCTCAATCAACAGAAAATGCAGGACCATGGGAAATAAACTACCTTTTGATGGTGTAACTTGATGTTAGTGTCCTTCCAGGAGATAATGGAAAACAGCCCACTTATAATGAGCTCATTGGCTTTTGAGTCACCAAGTAAAACTGAGGTATCACCAACCCTTGGCTGAGTGAGAAACTTGTTAATAGAACCCCTGTATTAATGGGAAGGGATAAAAGAGCTTTGAAAAGTATAAAAGCATTCTGTGAGTATACGGGATTATTATTATTGCTACCACATTGCCAACCATCACTGTCCTCAGCACTGAGGCATCCTCTACAATTTACAAAAGGAAGCACCTTTCTATGGATTGTATCAGTGGCAATTTTTGAACTATTATACTATAGTTTTACAAGATGCCTACATTAGGGGAGATGGGATGAAGGATGAAAAGGACTTCTTTGTACATTTCTTTGCAATTTTATTTACAACTTTTAAAATTTAAAGAAAGGAGAAGAGGAGTTGGAGGAGGAGAAGGAAGAGAAAGAAGAATGAGAAACTTAATACCAAAAATAGGGATTTCCATTTGTCTGCATCTCTATTTAAGGCTTCAAAGGATTTAACTCAGTGTAGGGTATTAGAAAATAAAACCCAGTTAAGATGGTGTCATGGGCCAGGCAAAAGGGTAGAATAGAGGCCTGGCACAACTTTGGGGTTCGAGGAAGGAGGCAAAGAAGTAAAGCATCAGCCTCAGCATAGAAACCATGGTAACTGTGTGTGAGTGTGTGTGTGTGTGTGTGTGTGTGTGTGTGTATTTTTTTTTTAGGCAAGGCAACCCTTTGTTGACCTCACAGATTGCAAGGACCTTTTCAGCATATAAATCCTTATTTTTGTATTGTTTATGCCTCCTATCCAAGTACTAACTAGTACTTAATTTCCAAGGTCAGGCTTGTTTAGGGTAGCATGGCCATAGACTGTGGTAACCATTTTTCCTGCTTAATTTCCAAGATCAGGCTTGTTTAGGGTAGCATGGCCGTAGACTGTGGTAACCATTTTTAAACGCACTATGGGTAGTTAGCATTCGATCAAAATCCACTGTGATCAAGGTGCTTTTCTTGTTGGACATTCTCTTAGTTCACTATCTGAACCAATTTCTAGTGAACCCAATATGTGCCACCAACCCTTAGCTTCTCAAGCTTCTTCTATTCCTCCTTGTACTGGAAGGTAGGTGGTTAAGAAATTTGAAAGCATGGTCAGGAAAACAGTCTTAAAACCATACACAATGAATAATGCCATCATTAATGACTCAAAATATAAGAACCTGTGGAGTGAAAAATTGTTTTTATGCAAAAGAATATCTGGATATTTGGACAAAACTGAAGAAATAAAGCAGGAATAACCCATACAAACTTGCTTAGCAAGAACTTCGATTCTGGTTTTTCTGAGATTCAGTTTGTATGCAGATCCTTTTCCCTCATATCCAATTTCCACACTTCTTTTCATGCTCTGTTTTAGACTGCTAGGGCTGACTCCATGCAAATCACATTTACTAGGCTCCCTTGACAAATGACTTCCAGCTAGCTTCAGCCAATGGGAAATATTGATGGAGGTTGGAGGGTGGAAGTGTATTTCTCTCTTCTCTCTCTCTTTTAGGTAGCATTTCAGGAGTGTCCGTTTTACCCCCATGATTTTTAAAGGTATCATTTAATTTTCAGGTTTCCATTAGCATAGACTTGAAGGTTTCTCAGTGTGATCTTGCTCTGGCTTCCTTTTCATAGAGTAGAGTTTTCTAACTTTATTTAAACATGTTAGGGGTTTGCCAAAGAACACATTATTTGGTCCAGTTATTATGACTTTGTTAAAGAAAGCAGACCAGGACAAGAGTAAGTGAACATTGCCATTCTAACAACCATCAAATAAACACACTCAACAGGTAGCACCAGTGCAAGAAGGCTTGAATATAATGCTCACAGTAGGCTAAATAATGGCTCCCCGCAACTATCCTTGTACTAATCTACAGAATCTGTGAATGTTATATTATATGGCAAAAGGGTCTTTGAAGGTGTCCTGAGATGGGGAGATTATCCTGGATTATCTGATGGGCCTTAAATTACAAGGGTCCACCTTAAGAAGTAGGCAACGTCAAAGAAAGAAGTAATAGATGAGACAATGAAAGCAAGAGGTTGGAGTGATGTGAGAAAGAGATCACAAGTCAAGAATGTAGATGGCTTTTAGAAGCCAGAAAAGTCAAGGAAATGGATTTCCTGCAGTCTCCAGAGGGAACCAGCCCTGCTGGCTTCCCTCTTTGGCTTAAGTCTAGTGAAACACTTCAGATTTCAGGCCTCCAGAACTGTATCAGAATAAATTTGTGTGTTTTCTTTTTAAGCCACTAAATTTGTGGTAGTACTTCAGATCAGCAATAGGAAACTAATATAATGCTCTGAATATGAACAGATTCCTCTTCCTTTAAAAATTCCACATCTTCTTGGCTATTAGTAAAATCCATATATGAATTCTAACCTGCTATAAAATAATTTTTAAGTATATAGAATTTTCTTGCCTCAAATATCTCAGTAGATGTCGTGATGTACCTCTCAAATCTCCCTTTGAGACTGAAGCAATTACTCCCCCAGATGCCCCTAGATGAACAAAGTGGCATCACCCTAAGTCATTCCTTCTTTCCAGGGACAGCCTGCATATAGTGACAGGTTAGTGAAGGATGTAAAGGCCCCGGCCCTTTACCCCAACTCAGGACAACTTTAAAGGGCCTTCAGCAGTCTTTGTTGAAATTGTATCAGCATCAAACTTTTCCTTTTGCTCAAACCTACCCTTTTTCTCTGCATTTTGATTCTGGAGCAGCCTCCAATAAATTTCTCATCTGTCAATCTTCACCTGAGTCTGCTTTCTTAGGAACATAACTGGGAAAATTGATTGATCTATATTTAGTCAAAAGCACTACTTATTAGGTTAATTTCTCTTTATATCTGCTAATTATTGACCCACTCTCCTATAATAGATCAAACTAAAAAATAACTTATAGAAAAATAAAAGATTCTCTCCAAAGAGAATATGACCACTCACAAACTCTCCCTCAGCTGAAGTCTTATTTGCGGTGCGAGTTAAAGAGAAAGGAAGATAGCATCAGGAAAGGGGTGAAGGTTAGAGTACAAAACTGACATTTATTAAGGAATTATATACAGATGAAAGATGTGCTGTCATTCACTGTGCATATAATTCTTATCATGGCCCTCTGAGATACATGTCATCATTTCAATTCTACTGGTAAGGAATCAGAAGCTCAATGTGGTTAGTTGATATAGCTAGAGAATAGTTGAGCCAAGAATTAAATTCAGGATTGTCTGAATGCAGTGTTCATGTCTTTCCATTTTGTCAGGAGTCAGGGTTCTTTGACAGAATTAAGGGAGACAGTATAAGGGTGTTTCTCTATTAACTGCTGGCAATCACTAAGGGTGTTCTGAGCAGGATAAGAATACTGCTGCCAAAGCACAGGAGAAACCATTCCTCTAATTCCATGAAAATCGTGTAAGGTTTGGTCCTCTCCCTTAGGCCATGTGCCCATTTTCCTGGGCTTTCTCTGTTCTGGATTCTGCAAGGAGCTTTCCTACTTCAGTGCAATGCTCATGTAAAACTCCTCTACCTAGAATGTCTTTCTTCTAGTTCTGTCTTTCCTTCCAGATCCAGCTTAAATGTTATCTCCCTTGAGCTTTCTTTGATCAGCCAAAACAGAAGCCAATCCTCCTGCCTCCAAATATCTATAAGATGTGCTATTTATATTACTTCGATAAGAGTTATCACATCAGCTTCCCAGTAGTATAGTTACTTAAGTATGAATCATATTTTCCACACTTAATTGACACCTGAAGGAGAGCTGGCTTAGACATGTATGAACCCCCAAGAATTAGCATAAAATTATTTGTTGCAATATGTATTTATCATGAAGAATTAAGAAACACTTAATTCTTCAACTTCTATTTCTTTTTATAGGTATATGGTTTGTCTGTTACATATATCTTTTATTCTTATTTGCATGACAAACTCCGTTTTCTTTAAAATTCAAAATCTATACTTAGCCATAAAAAGAGATGAAATACTGCCATTTGTGACAACATTGATGAACCTTGAGATAATCATGCTAAGTGAAACAAGCCAGACAGAAAAAGTTGAAAAATCACATGATATTACTAATATGTGAGATATAAACCTAAAAGCAACAAATGAACAGGACAAAAGAACAGAGACTCATGGACATAGATAATAAGACTAGTGGTTACTAGAGGGGAAGTGAAATGGGGGAGGTGGAAAGAAAAAAAATTAAAATTATTTTTCAATTAAAAAAATAAAAAAATAAAAACAAATAAATAAAGACTAAAATTCAAGATCTACGCCCTCATTAATTGTAAGTCTTTTCTGAACTTGCCCCCTTAAATGAAATTAATCATACACCTATTCATCTAATTCTCTATCTCACTCATATATTCATTGTTGAATATATGACACTGTTATACTTTGTATGTTTGTCTTACCTGCTTTCCCTGCTAGTGTAAAACTCCAGGGAGGAAGGCATTGTCTTATGTAACTCTGTACTCAGCTCTTACTACATTACCTACCATGTAATAAGTGCTCAATAAATATCAATTGAATTGAATAAGAACGCAAAGTTTGAAGCCAAAAAATATCTCAGAAGGAATCCACAATATACATACTTACTGCTAGGGTAAGCAGGAGCAAACTACTTAACCTCTCTGAGTTGGAAATAAGAATATCAAAAATTTCAATCCTGTTTTTTTCTGGACACGTGAAAGAGCTACAAAAAGTGGAGCTCAGAAAATGCCCATTCTTCTCATATTAAATTGTATATTAGTTTATGACCAAATTATTCATGCCTTTCATGTACTCTGTTTAGCAGGACCTTCTAAGCTAATTTATGACAACATAGTGTTTAGAATAAAGCTTTTTATAGATTGGCTCTGTTATCAATATCTGATAATGGTGGTGATGGAGAAGACAGAAAAACCTGGAAAAGAAGGAAGAGGAAGAGAAGCATGAAAAGAAGAGTAGGAGAGAAAGGAGAGGGGAAGAGAAAGAAGAAGAAACTATTCAGTGTATTCAATTTATTCTAATTAAATTACTAACCACAAGGAGAACACTATAGAAAGTCTAATTTACAAAGTTGTTTGGTTCTAAATAAAGAACGTCTAATAGGGAGACATGTAAATCTAGTTTCCAAAACACATTTAACAAATAGGTCATGTTAGGAGTTTGCACCCCACCTGGCTCAGAGTTACTAAGGTCACATTGACAATCTAAGGATGGCCTCCGGCTGGTGGAATCCCTAGTGAAATGTCATGGGATATGAGCACCTTTGCAGAAAGCAAGATACAAAGCACCTAAAACCTACACAGATTAGTAAATTGCCTGTGTTGGCCCAATCAGACCTAGCTCTTTTAGGAAACTAAATTCTTCATGGCAGAGAAGAGTGGTTGCTCCTCCATTAAAAGGCAGAATTATCAGTGTTCACCCCCAAATGCTAAAAACCTTCATAAGTGGTGTTATGCTCTTTTTGGAATCTCTGCAGTGCAACTGCATCCCAGCTTGGAGCCACAAAGCAGATAATGCAGATAGTGTAGGAGGTTATCTATATGGCAACGGCCTGCACTTGTTTTATTTCTCTGCCTGCTATTAAAGATGGAGAGAGGATCAAAATTTAAAAGGTCATTATACACTTTGAAATCTGATTATTAAGATGAATAGTGCTCATGTGAACACTTCAAATGTAGTTGTGTGCTTTTAAGTGTGTTGTCTTAATATCATTGTGGTGTGATTAAAAGTTAATGCCACCTGAGGGAAGCCCTCTGTGTGTTGTGTCATGTCATGGTTGGGCTGTCATTTCCTACCTGTCTCACTTCCTTTGATAGAACTAATAAACTATATTTTAGTTTTTCTTTTCAAACCCTTCTTTTTGAGTTTCATATCCCACCAAAGTTGTGCATGACTCACCCACATCTTTGACATTTATATGTGGCCTTTTTTAATCCTTCCAGAAGCTCTGGGTAAAAAATATTCTACTCTGCAGTGGTGGCAGAGTAGAACCCCAATCCAATAACATCCCAGAAATATATGCTGCTTTAGCTGTGGACACAAAATGATTGTCAATGAGAAACTACCTGACCAACAAAAGAATACAATAACTTTTCTATTATAGGCTCAATGACTATAATGATTTAACATTCATTGTGTTTAGTATGTGTTACATATTCCAATGTAACAAATACAAACTGAAAAGCATCAGTGGGTTTGCAATGAATCTCCATTGCTCTCATCTTCTTTTCCAGAGATAGAAAACATAACTCATGAGCCATCTTTCAATGCCAGTGACAGCCTCTTCTCTCTGCCTCCCAAGTCTCCATTCCTAATTTTCTTAATCAGCATTAAGGTTTTTGTACACATTACTACTACTTTTTCTTGGTTCCAAATTAAATATATTCTGTCCATAAATTTAAGCAGGCTACAGCCTGGGTCACCTGAGAATTCCTAGACTTGTGACTATGACTGTACATGTCACATCCACTCATAAAATCCAGTAAAATATTAGTCATTTTATTTCGGTCACATGGGAAATTTCTTCGGGGCTCATTTTCACGAAGAAATAAGTATATTTTATATTTAATGAAAGTAGCCACGCACATCTAAAGAGGAGAAAAATAAATCACACTGAGAGGGGGAGGCTGAAAAATATTTTTTAATTGGTGAATATTAAATTTTCGAGGGCAAATTTACAGTATTTTGTGGATAAGAATGAGTGTGCACGAGACTGGGAGATCCTGAAGCAGTGATTTTGTTTTTATTCTATTGCTGCCTCTCATGCTTATGTGACAAATTTTTTACTCACCAAGTTAAAGGACCATTTGGGCTCTCTCTCTAGATTAGAATTGAAATAGCAGAGAATGTGTATCTCAAATGCTTTAGCCATATTCAAGGCTTCTGGGAACTGCCGTTGGCCTGCCTTTCTTCTTAACTCCTAAGGAAAATACTTTCTTACAACATTCCAAGTACACCAAGTGTTTTCAGAGCATACCTTGTACTTTCCTAGTTATATTTTTTTTAAGACTAGTTTTTTTTTGCCTTTGTAATGATGCTTCATCTCTCTTTGCTAACATTTTAACCAATCTTCATGACCCAGAAAAATGACCACTTTCTTATCGTAATATTATTTTTTGACTCCTTTGGTCAGAATGAAGCTTCTTCACTTGCTGCACCTTCACAGAACTCTTGTGACACCTATGCTCTGCTTTGTATTTTGCTGGTTATCTGTGTGTTCTCTCCCCCCGCTGAAGGACACAACTCTACAAGAATAGGAGACACGTACTGACTATCCTTCTAACAACCAATGCCTCAGCACAGAGTTTTGTATCTAATGGGTGCTTAAAAATATCTGCATAAATTTAAATAAGAGAAATCATTTTATTCTCACGCATGACAGTATGTCCTCAGGATATTGCTAATAGCTGGTTAACACATTCATGAGGGGATAAAAACCGGATTCCAGATTTTAGCTTCTGGCGTCGGCTTGGGAGAGATGGCTCAGGGACTGGTCTTGATTTAGACCCAGAACAAGGGGAACAATTAATACAGACAGGTGCATCTACATTCTGTAGCAGGGTACTGTGAGATCCCAGTCCATGTGGAGAGTAGTCTTTATGCCTAGGGGCCTGGCATAAAGTAGACATTTAACAAGTGAGGTGCCCTTTGTGTTCCTGCACAGCCCTCTGGCACCTACCACCAAACAGCACTGTGATGGGTGATAACTGTCCCTCTCCTTTCAGGACTGGGACATGACCATTTAAAAATGTCACCTCAGCACCTGGTTTGGTGCTTAGCATTTCATCTGCCCAAGGTAAATAGCTAACTGTCTGTTGAATAAATGAAGGAAAGAATATAAAAAGAAGGAAAGACAACAGACGTGGCTAAGGAGGCTTCTAAGTCAGCTTTTTCAGGAAACATGATGAAGATTATGAACATGATGAGACAGACCTTGTTATTGGCTTTACCACAACGTACCTAGCATTTCCCATTTAGAAAAGGCTAACTGCAGGGGAGGAGCTTTGCCCGAGTGCTAATGGTGGGTTAGCTGGGACATGAGTTGGGAGCGGATTGATAAGTCTCATGCCCTGCCTATACTTCACAGCCATTGCTCTTAACCCTAGGGGTTTATACATGTGTGAATGTATGTGTATGGATTTAAAAGAAGACAATATACAAATTCTCAAAAGAGTCTTAAGAGATTTGGTTTTGTTTTTCACAATCAATTCCTATAAAGAAAAGAGAAAATTCAGAATGTGTAAGTCAGTTAAGACCACACCACAGCTCCCCATCAATATACTCTTGCTGGCCATTCCTCCTCAACTGGATAGTCAAAAGTTTCACTGCCTAAACTCAAATCCAGAAGGATCTAGTAGTCTATGCTCCAATATTTTTTCCTAAATTGCTGTCACATACTATTTTATTGTCTCAACAGTGAGCTGTGGGCATCAGAGTGTGCTGTGGAAGTTAACCTTATCCAAAGAGCCTAAACAGTGTCGTAGGAATTCTACAGATGTGACCTGAGCCTTCTACGAGAGGCTTTGCCACAAATACCCGCTGGTCAGCACCCAGCTCATCTGGCCATAACATGCCTGAAACTATACAGATCAGGGGAACATTATGCAGCACTTGCTGGCTGTGCAGGGAACTCAGAAATATTAATAGACAGCACAAAGAACACAACCCTGAACACTCAGTAGGGTGATGTTCCTTAACAGTCATCACTTAATCCACTTCCGGCAAAATCCCATTCCAATGAAAAATCACTTTCTAAAAACTTTCACTCAGCTTGAACAAAATGTGACTACATGGTATAATAATGTGAGGCCTGGTTTAAGCTCTGCAGATAACAGAGACTCTCTCAGAATCTCAGGGACTTTCCATCCATCAATTCCTCCTGGACAGGTCCTGATCAGATTTCCCCTATAGTCTTCTTCACCTGTGTAGATAGGACAGGAAGCCAGGCTGCACTTAGGACTTCCTTCATAGCCTGACCCTCATTATGCTGCTTACTTTTTCTCCCCAGGAGAGTGGGTGGATGGTGAGGGAGGGAAGGTACAGAAGAATTCATGGAGGAGTTATAGAGAAAAATTTATTCTGCGATGAAAATATAATTATCCTCATATTTTAAAAAATATATCACCAATTTGTTTCTCAAGAAAAATCATCTCCTCCTTCCCTCTCCTCCTTTCTAATGGAATGTCCTGATCCCAATACAGGCCGTAAAACTGTTTTTGTACTTTAGATGCTATTAATAAATTAAAATGTTGATATATAAAACTAAGGTCAGATGGACACAACATCAATACTGGATAGGGATTCTTAGGTCTCTAATCCCAGATGGCTTTGCACTCATTGACATAAAAGCCAACATCTCCCTTTCACCATTTATTCTGGGAGTCTCAAACCCCAGGAGGTAGAACTTTAAATGTTCACAAATTTTCACATCTCTAGGCCTTCTCTCTACAAGGCACCTTCTACTTATGACTCTATTATTGTCTCCTGAAATCCTACTCATGCTTTAAGACCTCAGTGAAAATGTCATCTTTTCTAGTCAATATTTCATGAAGCCTCAGTCAGTAGGATTTTCTCTTTTATCTGTGTTTCATAGCTCTTTGTCATACATTTAGAATGGGATTTGTCTCATTCTGTCCGTGATCTCTTGCTGCTACAACTCCAATGAAAAAAAGTATTAAACGTTATAGTTAGTGCATGGCATGGTTAGTCAATTGGATCAGGAATCCCCAAACTCCCTGGCCATGGACGTAATCTGTGGCCTGTTAGGAACAGGGCTGCCCAATAAGAGGTGAGTAGTTAGTAGTGAATGAAGCTTCATCTGCATTTGCAGCTGCTCCCCAGCACTAGCATCACCACTTCAGATCATTAGGCATTAGATTCTCATAGGTGTTCTGGTTCCTGGTGCCAGAAATGTTGACTGCTGAATTAGATGGCTTAGCAAAATGACAAACCTCTTGAATTGAGTTCCCTAGTAATTGGAGGTGAAGTGAGAAATCACATGAGGAAGGCACCTGATACTGTATAGATGAAAGCTTGATATCCATTATTTGGTTGTTAGCCTAGGATCTAAGAAATCTGAATTCTAATCTCACCTCTGCCATTAACATCTCGCCCCAAGCTCACACCATATATAACCTTTGGTTTACCAGTCATTTACTTATTTGTTAAATCTAATCAGTAACCTTTCCTCTGATACACCATTGTTTGTGACACTATTATTATTAATAGTGTCCATTCTTTCAATATATTCTCTACTCTTACCATCTTCTCACAGCCAAGACATTAGGCTAACAGAACGTGAATAGTTGCCTGCAGAAAATAAACTCATGTCTTTCATGAACACACATACCTAAAAAAACACAGCAGCAGAGGAAAGAAGATATGGCTGTGCTATATGACCCTGGGGTTTTACTATATGTCTGCTAATTAAGGATACTAGCCATACCTGCCCAGACTGCATAATTACAAGAATACAAGAGCTAAGGTCTGAAAAACACTTAACAAAAAGTACCCTTTCCCAAATTAGATATTTCTATTATATCTGTAGTATCTCTAAATTATAATCCAATTGCATAGTGTTTCCTTATTCTTGTTTGTTGATAGTAAATCCCCAATAGATTTTAAACTGGACACTTTCTGTATGCAAAGGGCTTTTTGAAAGATTTTTATAGTTCTGTCTTCTTAAAAAGGATGACGAACATATAGAGATCTTATTTCTTAAAAATGCATCTTCACTGTGATAAAGTAAATCTCCTACAGACACATGAGAGAAGAAAAAAACATTCTCTCTGAAAAAATCTGTCCAACCAACCATAATTATGTTAATTATATCAAACTGCCAGCAAAGAGATCAAAGGTTAAGTCTGTTCTCAGCTTCACAGGATGATAACAATAATAAACATAGCTATTCTCAGTAGCTAAAGTATATTTTGCAATTGTAGCAGAGACCATTTTACTTTCACTTTCTTTGGTAAGCTAAATAATTTGCAATGTATTTTCTTGTTTGAAACAATAAGTTCTTAAGCTTAGTAAAATTTATCTTTACCCAGTGTGATCTACCTTCTTATTCACAATTTGTGCTACTGCATGAGAACATTGCTTAACAAATATAACAAAGGACTTGGAAAGATATGTCCTCCCTTGGAAAGCACTGGAATTGCATATCTCCTCCAGCTCTCCACATTTTATACACCAAGTTTCACTACCTCTCTGATTTTTTTTTTTTTCCAGGACCGAGCATTTACCATGTGCTGGCAACTATACTGAATGCCTTTTACAGAGATTAACCTCACTTCTTCACCACAACCCTGTGGTGAGTATTAGCATCACCCACAGTTTAGAGAAATAGACACTTGCTTCAGGTTACACAGGTGGAATGATGGATCCCAGATCTGAAGTGAAATCCATGTGTCCAGATGCTGCACTTTCAAATGCCATCCTCTAAGCCTTAGCTGCCTATAACTTTCTTTACCTCCATATCTCAGTGCCTGTCACAATTCATGATATATGTTAGAAAGACAATAAATGACTGTGGGACAGTAGTCATAATAATAGTCAACATGTTTTGAGCATTACTTATATCAGACAACATTCTAAGAACATTACATGTATAAACTCATTCAATCTTAACAGGTCTATGAGGTAGATACTATTATTTTCTTTTACAGATGACAAAACTGAGGCACACAGGGATTAATTAACAGAATTGAGAAAGAGTTAATGAGAGAGCAAGAGAGATAACATCTACCTCTTATTTCTAATATGTCCTTGGCCCATGCCCAGACTAGAGGGGTCTACAGAAGTCTACAAATCTTCTCTACTCAGACATAAAGTATACACTCATACCCCACTTCCTTGGGTTTATTCCTCTAACTTTTTTTACCCTACTCCTGAAACCTTCCTCCAGGTAATTATTTCCCACAGGTGCTGGAAGCATACTTGCCTGGCTGGCCAATAGGTTTGGTTTTCTCACAATCTGTCATCAGGTTTGGCATGCTAATGAGGCTTCATCTTTCTTTGTAACAAAGAAAAAGAGAGATTACCTTCATTTTACAGACAAGGAAGCTGGAGAGCAGAAAGGCTAAGTAAGCAATGATCTGGGATTTGATAGTAGACAATCTGGCTCTGGAGCCTGGCCTTTAATCCACATACTGCAAGACCATGGACAAATCACCTTCACTCTTCTCCAAATTCCAAAGCCTGCCTGCGGTAAATGGGATCCCATACTAAAAGGTGTTGTATTGTGTTGTGTTGTATTGTACTGTACTTTACTTACTGTATCGAATCATATTGTATGCTTATATTTTCTTTATACTAAATTGTATTGTTATATAAGTGTTTCTTGATATGTGCCTATTTGATTGTAAATTGTGAGGGCCTCCTTTTCCTTTTGGGGCCCTCAAAGTGACTATCTCAAATACCAAACTTAATATTATTTGTTGAATCCTAAATTAGAGGTTCTGTCCTAGTTTGGGACATCTGCTCAAGCAGAACCAGAAAATTTCTATAATTCCGGGCCACCAGAAAGAATTTTCCAAGTGCTAACTAAAGTCTTTATTACTTTCCTCTCTCCTTATTCTCTGTACTCTTCTCTGACCACTCTCTTCTTCCCCATTCAATTACCTTCTCCACCTCACATCTCTCTTCATGACTTTACCTAACTCTACCACATGTTTCTTTCTGGATGTCCTTCAGATATCTGGATGTCCTTCCGATGTTAAAACTGAACTCATACCTCCAGAAACCTGTTCTTCTTCTGAGAAAGCACCCAGTTTCTCAGGTCAAAACATCAGCAGGAATCAGCTCTTGAATTCTGTATCAAAGGCCTAATATTAAAGATAATATTAATAATAAACACCAGGTCTATAAAACAGGCTTACACATTCCACTTCATTTTTCTACTTTTGGCCTACATAATTATCAAAATATGAAAAAGTTTTTTGTTTCCCCATAGGTACTAAATAATTGTTTTTATTTTTGCTTTTAAAAAAGCAATTATACAGCCTTACTTCCTATGTGTATTTAGGCTTTAATAAGTCAGAGAAGTGAGATAAAGTGAGATGCCCTTTTCCCTCCAAAGAATGAACATTTATTTAATTTTTATTGTGTGTAAGGTTATCCATACATTACTTAATGTAATCTTTACAACTATTGTGAGGTGGGTATTATTATTTCTATTTTATAGGTGAGTAAACTGAGGTCCAGACCAATTAAATAAATTGTCCAACTTCACTTGGCTGACGAATGACAGTGACAGGATTTAAATCCACATTTGCCCTTAGAACCTGTAAGTACTCTCCTCACACCACACAGTTTCTGAATAAACCAAATCTGAAAGGACAAAGAAACGTGATAATGAGTTTTGCTGATTTTTCTTATATCACTAGTTTATAAGTTCCTTAAAAATATTAATTTTCAAGTTTTCAAAATAAAATATTTATGCTACTATTAGTTACTTCTATTGTGACTTATGATGACTCATATTAGGACTTTACAAACAAGCACATAGTCGAGAATACCAGAACACAAAAAAGATTGTTCTAGAAGGTGAATAAAGACTCAGAGTTATTTAAAAAAATTGAAGATCTATATGTAAGAGGGAAGAGGGGTACTAGATTTAGTGAAGTGATCACTTTGTGAGTTAAGTGGATCTCTGATCACTATGTTATACAACTGAAATTGGTATATTATTGTATGCCAACTATAATTTTAAAAACCTCAATTGAATTGTACAATATATAAATACAAGCAATTAATTGTCTATTATATTTCAATAAAGATGAAAAAAAGCTTTAAAAAATCTCTGCTCCTCAAAAAAGAGAGTAAAATTTAATAAATGTGAATTATTTCTTAATAAATTTCACTTAAGAAAAATAAATCAGAGATCTGCAAAAGTATAAATTGTTTTGTTTTGAGTACCTACTATGTCCTGGGAACCATGGTAGTTGATAGTTTTGGAAAAATAAGACACAATCCACCCCTTAGGGAACTCCTGGACCAGGGGCAGAATTCACAGAAACAATAATTCACAGAAACAATAACAGGTAATAAAATTGTTTGGGTTCCATGACAAAAGAGATTATAAAGCAGGTCACAACTCAGCAGCATGCCAACCAGGTGTCTCCCACTATGATTTTTGACTTCAGGATGTTTTCAGACAGAAGAGTCAGGGTTAACATTAAAAAATTGAGCAATTTCACATTAAAATCCACATTTGTGGCTATGCCAAAAATGAAATGTCTGATGACACTGAGCCCTGATTCCTGTTAGGCCACCATCAACTCAAGCCCAGTAGCTACTGCTTCCAAGAATGGTGTGTGTATATATTTGTACATAAGTTCTCATATTTCATTAAACTAATAATTTTCAGGAGAGTTACCTACAGCCATTTTCTACCAGAATCACAATTAATATTTTACTTTGGTAACAATGATCACAAGACTATACATAAAGAGATGCACTGACATTTAAGGTGACATACATAAATATTATCAAAGTGGTTTTGACAGGAGGAGAAAGGACTGAGGCACAGAAATGTGTTTGCAGGGTAGTGCAAGTGGAAAGGAGTAGTGGGAAGATAGAGAGAAAGATAATAAAATTATACTATTTTATTTCCCTCCTTCCTTCCATCTCTTCTTCCTTTTCTGTCTCCCTCTTCCCATTTCTCCCCTTGCATACACGTCTCATGACTTCTCCAAAGCTCGTGTTCTTTCCCTTATGGTCCACTGCTTGGATTGAGGACAAAGGCAATGGCAAGTGCTTGAGACAGCTCCCATCCTAGGCTCTGAAGGTCACCACAAAGCTGCCTCAATGGCAGGTTAGGTGAATCAACTGCACTTAAGAGCAATTTTTACTGGCTTAGGATGGGGAACAAAGCATAGTGACCTCCTGTTGGAGACAGCTATGAAGGTGATTGGCAAATTCTCAGGACAGAGTAAATGAATCAGTCATGTAAATAAATATGTTAATGCATGTCCTGACCTATTCATCTCTCATCTTCATACTTACTATGATGAGGCAATGTTTATATCTCTATGAGACATTTGTATTTCAATGTGCTTGGACTGAGTTAATATATACATCTGATAAGTGTCTTTAAAAATGGTCTATAATATCTATTGAGATAATATATACTCTGAAGCATGTCCAAATGGCCTTCAAAGTCAATACAAACTACAAGTGGTTCTATCTGCAACATGTGAACACTGTGCATTAAAAGCTCACTCTTTGGCACCAAAGGCTCACCCTCAGCTCTTCCCTCTCTAATCCTTAATTATCTACCTTGTCAAAAATCTCATGGAGAGGAGACAGCGTGTGCCAGTGTGCAACCTGAAAGAAACAATTATTTCTAAGGTACCTACTATGTGCCTGGCTCTGTTAAATATGTTAACACATTAACTCACTTAATCTTCCATGATTAAATGTGAGCCACTTGAGGGGACTATTTTTGTCTCTTTATTCAGTCTCATACTTACAGAACAATTCCTGGCACATAGGAGGTGCTTGTTTTGGCTATCACCTACTGTCTTTAGCATCAGTCATTAACCTCCCACTCCAGTGATCCCCAACTATATCACAGGGACTAGAAGCCTGAAAGCCATATTCCCAGAATCTCCTGTCAGCAAGGTTACAGCTTACATTCTTCCCACCAGAGTAACTTGCTTAAGTTTTGAGATGTGGAAGGGCAGTGGCATAGAGGCACAGGATTTGCACTACTAACTTCTGCTATAGCTTCTTACAGTTTCCTCAGACTCCTCAGTTCATGGCTGATCTCCAGCTTCAGGACTTACAAGAAACTATGGCTCAGAAAATGTCTTCTAAAAATTTTCCAATTTGGGAATAGCTGCCCCCACACCTGACTTTCACTGTTTCAACCTTTCCAACAATTTCTAAGCAATTTAATACCTTGAATTACATCCGTGTTTCAAATACATAAGCTGATATTTTCCAGACTAATTTAATGTTCCATAAATATTTGCTATACAACTGAGTGAAAAAAAATTTGATGGGTAGCAGTATTCCTACCTCACATTTGTAGAATTGAGGCTCCCAGGATGAAACAAATTAAGATTACACAGTCAACTATTAAAGGTCAGAGCTGAAAGTTGAGTCCTAGACTGTCTGATGCCAAATGTATTTGCTTTTTCCATTCAGACACCACCCTTAGTGAGTATAACATCACATTGTTCCAAAAATTTTTTCTCAGAGGTTAAGAGCAATTTTTAGTTTTCCTCCATTGTGCACCACAGTGTCTGGAAACCTTTTTATAAATTGGAAGGGTGCATTAATTCTAAAGACAAGTTGTCTATTAAATATGTATTAGACCTGGCAAGACACCTTGTTAAAAATGCACATTATATATGCATTATCAGTGTGTGGTCCACATTTGAAGCCTGCAAAGTATTAATTGAGTGAGTGAATAAGTGAATATAACTTCAATGGTTTTGCTTAGGCAAAAGTTCCTTTGCAGATTGTGTGCTCTGATTCAGGAGTCACTTGAGTCATAAAATGCTTGTGGGTTGGTAAATATCATTAAAATTAAAATGCCTAGATCCTTCCTATTGTTCAGCATAGTAACAATACCACCTAGGCTGTTGACCTCAATTGTCAAGAGCATTGGAATTCTGAAGCAGATAGAGATAAGAATTCATGTCTACTTTCTAAACAAAAGACTGAAACACTGAAAACTATAAACCTACTTCTGTTGTAGTAGAAAAAGCATTGCATTTGGAACAAAAGAGATCTGGATTCTCATCCTTACTCTAGCTACTTATTAGACCCGAAATCTTGGGCAAGCTGTGTCTGTGACCTCGGTATTCTCATTTACATAATATTGGTAGTACTCTCTCTAGAGCTACTACAAGGATGAGTTATTGAAGACAGAAAGCACCTAGCACAGCATCTTGTCCATGGTATAGCTTCAGTGCCTGAAAATAGTATTGCCATCATTAGTAGTGAGGCAGGGTGTGTTGATACACAGACTGTCATCCTATAGGCTGGTCCATGTCAGTCCACAAGGCTTTCCAGTCTCAAACAGGCAGCAGTGGTGTAGAGAAACACTTAAAAACATGTTTTTTCACACTCATAATTACACTACCTAGAGAGATTATATAATTGCAAAGAATTGAATGTCTGCATAACATAATTTTTATAGGTTTCATGGTGTCTGGTGCCTTTGGGTGGGGAGAGTGGGATTGGCTGGCAGAGAGTGGATAGAGCAGAATCGTCAAACCTCACTTTTTGCTAAGGTGAAATCCAAGATTAGACTCACTGAAAGATTCTGGGGGTGGACAGGTAGAGTTGGGTGCCTTCTGCATGCTGAGAGGTAGTAGTTAAAGCTGTAGGAATGAATGAAGTCATGGATAGTTTGGGATTAAATGAGGGAAAACTGAACCAGACTTGACCTCAGAAAACTCAATGTACTAATCTCTAGCTTGGTGCTTGGCACACGGCAGATTCTCAATGAGTATTTGTTGAATTAATAAAATCATATTGGAAAGTATACCAATCTTCCTTAAAATGCTGGTTCCCACTTCTCTTATGATCTAGACGGACCTTATATTTGAAAAGCTAACTGAAGTATGGGTACTTCCTGAATATTCTGTGTCTGTCAGATTGAAAAAAGTTCTCTTCTGAGAGTCCATCAATCAGCACTAGCATTTGTTTCTCGCTTTGCCGAGATCTGGCAGGCACTATGAGGGTTCCCATCTTACTTACATAGCCTAAGCTCCAACTAGACTTTGAAAGCAGAGAACATGTTTTCTGCATGACTGAAAATTCCTGTCCAGCAGGGTACTTGGCTATTCCAAGCTCTCAATAAATTGGGACTAAGTGTTTGATTAATCAATTAGTTTTAAAATATTGTCAAAGAAGGAAAAAGATAAATGGACTGCTTTAGAATCTTAGAAATGTTGAAAAATAAAATGTACGCACATAAATGACTGATATTCAGCTTTGAGCAGAGACAACTTACGGTACCAGAAAGATGACATTGGGCTACTGGTAAGAGTGGAACTGGGGTGTGAGGGAGAATCTTGAATGGAAGAAGTTGGTAGAGTTGGTTCTAAGAGAGAAGAGATGGGCTGTCCTACATTCCTTAGCCATTCCTGGGTTACCTCTTCGTGTCAACTACTACATTAGGCAATGCATATGCACCAATGAATAAAACACAGCATTTTTTTCTTAAAAATTTACATTAAACTATAGGAGTTAAACAAGAAATCAGCTACAAAATAGCACACAGCTTAGAGCAAAGGAGAGTACAAACAGAGGGTTATACTTTTTAAAGATTAAATTAGCTCTTGAGTGCTCTCTCTCTGAAAGGATGACCTAAGGGACATGACAGGTATTATGATTCAGAGGCCTAAACAAGCTTGAAGGAAGAGAGATCAGAGAGAATTTCAAGACTATAGAGCTTACCATTTTCTTTTATCTTTTCAAATATATTTGTTTAAACTATAATAATAAATATTCAAACCATCGTGTACCCTAGACAAAAGAAAGTTAGATCTGGCATGCCTTTGTTCAACCATTAGGCAACTTGCCTAAAAGAAAATGAATAATCTCTACTGCCCTTTTGGAGGTTCTCTGAATGCTTTTTAGAGAATGAGGAGTACACTGCCATAGAAACATAAGGTTGGAATTCTCTGTCAGCTGTATAGATTTTAGGAGTGAAAAGACAAAGAAGTGACATAAATAGGAGTGCACGGGTGTTGGGAGAAAAATCAAGCACTATTACAGTCCACTGAGATTTTTATCAGGCTCATGCCCAATTTGACCCATTTTCTCCCTCATGATTTTATAAAGATTTATGTGTCAATTCTATGCTTCACGGTGTCACTCGCACTGTTTTTCAGATAGGCCTCTCCCATTGCTAGACAGATGTCACTATCAAACAGTTTTTTATAGAGAACTGAAATCTTTTAATTTTTAATTCCTCCATTAGACCTACTCTGCCATCTGTAGTTATATAAAACAAGTTAATAACTTTTCATCTTGTAAAAGACCCTCTTGTATTTGAAGAACATCCTTGGATTTGCTGTTCTTATTAGTGAACCTAAGCACCATGGTTTCTTTAACTAAAATCTTATCTGATACAATTTCCAAACTTTTGCTCCCCAAGTGGTTACCTCTAGAAAAAACTTAATTGTAAATATCTAATAAAGTAACCCCTGTCCTGAGCACAAGACTCCACCATGGGCTAGGAAGAAGTGATATTCAAGAGAAAATCATGACTTTCCCAAAGTCACATGGTTGGTAAGTGGAATGAACACAATTCAAAGCCAGAGCTTCAGTCTCTTATGCCAGTTCCCATCGAAACTATAAATATAGATGAAGAATGAAGTCTCTCATTCCCTTTCTAAATACATCTTAAACAACACAATAATCCCATGCAGCCTGTCTGCCTATGGTCAATAATCTTCCAAATCCAGACATACACTGGAACTGGCCTGGGCAACCTGGGATGTATGGTCACCCTTGTATATTTCCTTAGGCACATTCGCCTTTTGATAATTAAAGCTCTATGTATTTATAAGCATAAATCAAGAGAACAAAACATAGAGAAACACAAATAAAGGACATTTATTTCAAGAAAGAGTTTCTTAAAATAAGCTTTTGTCTTTTGTCTACATTAAAGATTACATAACCATTTTTCAGTGCATCCAGTGAGTGTTCAAGTATATTTTTTCATTCATTTGCTCTTTGAAATAGACTTATTGCCGTTTAAAGGTGATACACAAAGTCTTTCCTACATGCACTTATTATAGCTGTTTAAGGATATGACATTCAGTCTAACATAAATTGCTGGAGGATGGTAGAAATGGACCTGGTATGATAATATTAATACATTCTCGAATTCACGTGTAAACAGAATTCTGTTTTTATTTTTGTCAATCCTGAGGTTTAGATTGAATTTTAGTTTCCTAGTCCCCAGCACATATCTTAAAATGCACCTCCATGTGATCTTCACTGGTAACACACTTTACAGGATAGGAACAAAAACCTGCCGAGTCCCAGAAAACATCTTATTGTTTTATTTCTCTGCACTATTTTATAGGCTGCTCATTCTATCTAGTATATTCTCGGTCCTTTAATTCTTAAAAATACTATGGAGATATTCCTTTCAGAGAAGCTTTCTCTAGTCCCTCTAAGTAGAGGTAATTATTCCTTTCCCTGGGTTATGTCTGTACATAATTGTATTCATACCCTGATACTGTAACTTAAATTATAATAAAGTAGAAGTAAAATTATAGGTATATTTGTCTTTCTACTAGACTGAGAGCTTCTAAAGCTTAGGGACCCATTTCATTCAGAACCAGATTCCTAGTCTTTGACAGAATTGGGAGACAATACATGTTTGCTTGGTTTAATTGAACTTCCAGGCAGCAAAGATTTCTTTTTCATTCCTTGTACAAAGAATTTCCTGGCTCATGATAGTGCTCTATTAGAATACTTTCCTAATACTGAGCTTGCATTCATTAATTGATCTGCTTATTCACTGAATACTTAATATGAACCAGGCAGAGTGTAAGGTCCTGAGAATACAGTGATGGGCAAAACGGACACTGCCCTTTCTCTCAGACTCCCTCCCTTCATTCCAACTCATTCAAATCATTCATTTCAGTTAATGTACTATAAAGTAATAGTCTTGCCTCTGGCAATAACTTTTTAATTCAGACGGCTATGCAAAAAAGTAAATTGGTCTTATGTTTCAGCTGAGAAACATTCTATGTCACTGTGCCCCTTGGACAGTGTACTCTTTCTTCATGCATATATGTATATTATGTATATATTTATCTCTATGGACATGTACATGTCTATGCTGACTGCATATAAATACTATAAATATGTGATATATAATTAAGGCCCATGGGAGAATATAACTCATTTATAAATGAAATGATCACCTGGTCTTTTGAACTTAGACCCACTTAATTTAAAATGGAGGATGGATTGTACCTTTAGCATAATAGCTTATGATTTTCAAGTTTAAATCTTTTTGGTATTGGTCCTTTGTTTTTTTAAACCTCTTGTGAAGTCCCCACAAGTGTACTTATGCTCTGAAACCTTGTAAATAAAGGAACAAACAAAAAATTAATACTATACAAACTCAAAAAGCTATCATGTACTATCCAGCACCCAGAACAGTGCTAAACAAAGTAAGCACTAAATGAATACCTTATGAATAACTGAATAAATGAATAAAAGAACAAATGCTTGCAATTATATAATTCTTTATTAAGGCCAGCCAATGAAAGTACTCATGGCTTTAATAGGGAAAGATAGTTCAAAGCCAAGTCTTGACCCTAATGGTGAAAATAATTATATGTAGATAACAAAAACTAAAATAAAAACAAAAAAATAAACCTTATAGCTATGCTTTAAAGTTTTTGGTCTCTTGACTCTCAGGGCAATGATATATACTTTGTGTGTGCGGTATCTCATCTACCTAACCCAACCCACTTATCCTGCCTAAGTCAAGAATCATTTAACATCCAATGAATAAAGATTAGAGATAAATGGATGTCCAAATAACCTCTACCTTCCCAATAGTCTTTCCAGACTCTGTAGAACCTTCTTTAGCCACGGTGCTTTTATCATTCGTGGGCTTGTTTGTTGGTCGTGGGTGATGAGACTCATGGGAGAAGATGAAAGCAGGAGAAAAGGTCAAGGAACATTTACTGAGCTCATACTTTTTGTCAGGCTCTGTGCTAGGTTCTGGACATACAGAAAGCAACATCATCACCAACAAAAACAATCTACTGAAGGCTCTATATTTGGATACTCAATACTTATTACTAGAGAGCATACTAGGTCTTGGTATATATATGTCCCTTATTTGTAATTTAGTATCAGAATATGTATCTATACCACAAAAGGAAATAAACCCCTTTGGGTTCTCTGACATGCACATATTTATTAAATTATTACTTTGTGATGTCATAGATGAAAAAATATCTCATTAAAAAAATCAGGAAATTTCATCTGATCTATGAAACAGGTTTTCTAGAGGATATTATGCATGTTTTCTCAAATTTATCTCATTAAATTGTTCCCAGTGGGTAACTATCTAAGAATTCTGAGGGACAGATGGATTCCTTTCTGTTATTAACACATATAGGCCAAAACTTTTATTTGAGAAAAAGTTTGGCAATATGTGTAAATTAATATTTCCAATAATAGCCTACTACTTAGGAGTGATTTGCTTAAAATCTTATTAAAACAATAAAAACGAGGCAGATTTTTGTCTTGGCTGCTTCAATATAATTTGAATCAAAGTCAAGAGCATTGATTAAATCACCTGGCAAAGCCCCCTCCAGTCTTTCCATGCCCGGCTTTTCAGAGCTGTAATTTTCATTGGTACAAAATAAGCTCCTATAAAGAAAAATAGTGTTCACAAGACTATAATAAGAAAGTTTATGAAGGGCTCCTTAGAAATTTTATAAAATTACATGCAAAAATTAGGTTCAAATAACTGTAATTTAATTTTTTAAAAATTTAGATAGAAGAAAAGTATTTTTCTCCATATTTTTCTGATCTGTGTGACAACTAAATAGGTTTGGAACAATGCTATCTTGTATTAATTAAGAACATAGCTTCACAACATGGCATCCATGAATATTTAAATGAAAATGTGTGAATTATCTGGTTTCATTCAGGCTGCTACATTCTTGGCTTTCAGTTATGAGCCAACACTGTTTTGTATACAGAACATGAACTAAGATTTGTTTCTTAAGAATTAGATGAGAGTTGGGGCAATGAAGGGGAACCCACGGTTGGAATCACACATCTTGATGTAGAATTTGGAGGTCCACATCCACTCTGTTATTTTTTCATCCTTCTATCCAACATTATGTTGCCCCTCCTATGAGCCAGACAACGAGAGGACAAAGGAAAATCTTTGTTCTTACCAATGAGCTTCATCTGGTGATGGTGACTCACATAAACAGATCATTGTGAAACATGCCCAGAGCATTTGGGATATAGTGTGGAGATGGAACCTACTGGTGGGGAAGGAGGGGAGAGAAACATTTTGCAGGAAGATACAAAAAACTACATATACTTATTTATTTCTCATATTACCTATATCCCTACTCATCTTCTCTATCTTGTATTATTTTGATAAACATCATTTCATCTGTAAATGTCAGTGTGTATCTCTAAAAGATACACAATATCATTCTCACATGTAATATATTCCCAATAACTCACTGTGAGGTAGTTCTTGGCAAGAAAGTAAGTGATGCCATACCTGGCCCCATAAATGTATATTTTCCTATGTAATTTAGTCCTAGTGAGTACATGATCCTTGTTGTTTAAGGCATAAGCTAGAAACTATAGTTAGAAAAAGTTAGATTTGCTATAAAATTATTAGCAAATAGTCTGGTTCTTTCAGTTTCCACTTAAGGATTTATAGCCTATAGCCACTTAGTCAATAGGCTATAAATACTTAGGCTGTGTGCTTTGTTGCTTTTTCTAATGTTCCTATGTTATGGAAAGGATATAAGAAGACTAACACTGGATGATTAGTTGGTTCTCTGTGGTTCACATTTCTACTTTTTATATTGCTATTGAAGCCACTGAAGTGAGCAATATGAAAATGTATTACCCAGTCATACTCTTAAATGATGCTTTAAATTGTAGAAGGCTCAAGAACATTCTTTCATTCACTTAGAGCTGTCAATATTTATTTTCTTGGGTTTGCTTTTGGACATTACAATTAAAAATATTATATTCACTGTGTCAGCACCTACAGAGTCTTGCATATAATGGGTAGGAGTGGATAACACATAGGCTGTCCATCCTGTCACTTTCTAGTTGTGTGACCAAGTCTTATTTTCTCCTCACTTCTCATAGTGCTGTTATGAAAGGTAAACAAGGTAATGAGTGCAAAGTGCTTTGCACACAGTAGCAGTAAACAAATGGGAGTTTTAGCTATTATTTGTTAAATGAATGAAAAAATTGTACATTCTGCTCTTGTTCTTTATTCCTGTCCTAGCAAATTCCCTGATTAATATTTCTAGACAATCTCAAATAATGTCTCCTTTTTCACTCTTTAAAAAAAATTACAAAGGGTTGTCTTAAACAACTTAGCACTTAATTATATGTTGCTTCTGTATCTGGATGTTATTCTCCTCAATTGTAGTCCTAAATTCTTAACAAATAAGATGGGTCTTAAACAGAAGTGATGTCAAAATATTTAACAACTAGGTGTGCCAGTCATTAGCTCTTTATTTAATCTTTTGTTGATCAATTAGCTCTTTATTTGCTTGATCTTGGAGATGAGTGAGAAGACTGAAAGGGCTGGTAGTCTGAAGTGGTTCAGAGAACCCAAGGCAGAAGCGATTTACCAACAAGACTGTAAGTACAGCAGTAGTTCTCCCTTATTTGCAATTTCACTTTCTGCAGTTTAAATTACTTGTCATCCACTGAGGTCTGAAAATAGTAAATGGAAAATTCCAGAAATAAACAATTCATAAATTTAAAATTTTGTGCCGTTCTGAGTAGCGTGATGAAATCTCGTGCCATCTGGCTCTGTTCCACTCAGGACACAAATCATCCCTTCGTCCAGCATATCCACACTCTATACCTATCCACCCTTTAGACACTTAGCCGTATTGGTTACCAGATTGTCTGTCATGGTATTGCAGTACTTGTGTTCAAGTAACCCTTATTTCACTTAATAATGGCCCCAAAGTGCTGGCAATTCAGATGTCAAAGAGAAGCCATGAAGTGTATGTATGTAGAAGAAAAAGCATAGTATATACTAGGTTCAGTAACAGCAGTGGTTTTAGCAATTTACTGAGGGTCTTGGATCATATCTCTTATAGGTAAGTGGGGACTACTGTATTTCCCTGGTTTCAGAACCAGGAGTACTGTGGCTGCCTGCGTATTAGTACTGGTCTCTTTGATACCTCTTTAGCATCTCCCATTTGTCAGGAACTCAAAATACTTGTTGATTAGGTGAGAAATTCAGCCAAGAAACAGTTTCTCTTGCCATTTCTGTACTTGCACATGAAAATCTCAAAACAAACAAGAGTTTATGTAGTTGTGCTATGGGGAAGTAAAATTGTGCTATGGGATAATAGGACTTTTTAATGGTTGAATGACATATGTGCTTATCAATTGCCCTTCCACTATATTTAGATGCTTCTTTCTCTGCACTGAAGAGCTGTCTAATTTGAAGAAGAAACCCGTGTCCTGGGTAGCATTTCCTAACTCAGCTTTCTCTAACTTAAGCATGTTTTTTGATTAAGTCAGAGGTTCATAACTGACATAGCTATGCTGGGAACACTTGCCTGGCTGCATGTTTTCTGAACAGATTTGCTACAGCAGAAGTAAATGGCAAGAGAAAATATACTTCGATTCTGTTTATTGCCATTAATGAGTGTTCTTTGGAAAGAAGTTAGACTAATGAGTATTTAAGAGTATGCTCATTAAGTAGGGTAGGCTGGCAACACTGAGACAAGCTTTATGAGTAAAAAAAAAAAAAAAAAAGAATGTTTTTGATTACATTTGGATGCCGGAAAATTGTGAATAGTATAGGTACACTTCCTATAAAAAGTATAATAGTCTTGTCACTCTCTCTTCTATGCTACAAAACTGGAAAAACAATCCCAAAACATAGCTAATTAAATGTGGAGTCAGGAGATTTAGTGGAAATTATTACCAAGCCATCAGGACATTCTTACCCAGGAAGAATTTTACTTTCTCAATGGAAGGGAAAAAGTGACTATTGCCTAAGGCTAAAGAACTGAAGAACTGATAAATTACATAAACTGTGAATTTCACAGACAACAAAGTCAAGCCTAATTTTGTTATGGAACATTGATATTTGGCTAAAAAGTATCCTTTTCTAGTCTATCTCATTTTCAATATAATATATATTGCACAATTGGCAAGCACATTTATTCAAAAGTACCCCCATTTGTCTAATATAATTTTTTAGCATCATAAATTTCATAATATCAAAATTCAAAAAAATTTGAGGCACTAGGTGAGTTGTTAACTTTCCTGAGCAGGTTTCGTCAGAAGCAAAAAAGGAGAAAAAAAGACAATAGTATGGTCTAGCTCTAAAATACTATCATTTTGAACCAGGGGACAAAAATTTTAGGGTTTTATTGAATCGACTCCAAGTCTGTACTCACATTACAAAATATAAGATTATTTGACCATGGTTTAGCTTAAAACTCAACTGCCATCACCCAATAGCAGGTTTTGGTAAAACTGATACATTATGTTTTCTGTTAACTTTACCACTGGGCAGATGGCCTAGGGCTAGTAACTTTTGCAACAGTGCCAAAGTAAAGATAAGCAGAGGGCTGAAAATTACCTGGATAGTTTTTGTGATTGCAAAGCTTTTTTTCTCTGCCCAGAGCCTTTTCCTCTTAATTATCTCTTGGCAAACCTCTTCTCATCCTGGAAGTCATCTTAAGAAAGTCAGTCATTATAGAATTGGCTTTTTCTCCATTATGTTATGTAAAGTCTAGTGGACATTTTTATACATTATGTGTAGTACATATCAAAAGTTGAAGATGGCTGTTGGATGCTGTGCCAGCATCCGTCACCACCACCATTCCATCCTAACAGCAACAATTGTCAGATTTTGTTTAGATACTCATAAGGTCATGGGGGGAGGCTGTCTTTATCCTGTGTCACCCTCAGAATGGGGCTAGTGATTCAGGTTTATGATCATGAATAAGTCAGTCCATTCAAAGTAAATTTTAGGGGCCATTTTCGGGATCTCTACCTGGTTATACATATGGGTAAGAAAGCAAGTTGCCCAGAAGCCATTGACAACTGTCCTAGAACCATCATGGCAGTCAGTCTTAGGTTGCAGCTAATACCAAGCATGACAAAAACAATACAAAACAAAACAAGGTTCTTGACAACCTTGTAAATCACAGGATAAGACCTAGCTTCGCTGCTGTACTTTTAGGTTACAATCACCAATACATATCACCAATACATTCCCTTTGTTGAGCAAGTCAGTTTAAGTCAGAGTTTCTGTTACTTGCAATAGAAGGCAACCTTACCTCTATGGAACAGCAGGAATCACACTGTATTAGAATTGTGGGCTGATGTGTCATTATTCTTGGATGATAGACTCTTGGAGTTTTAGAATTATGATTTTTCATTTTTGTAATCTCAGCACCTAACAGAACATCTGGTACTAGTCTGTGCTTAATAAATGATTAATAATAGATAAACAAACTAATATAAAATAAAACAAGCTAATCTGGATTATTCAGGCCACAAAACATCTCTCCCAAGTGTTTTGCATGTTTTTATTATTTGATTTGACTTTTCTTACATAGTTAGATAGCTACAACATATGCATTAAAATTTCCTACTCTGATTCAATTCCCTAAAAGTGTTGTTTTCTTCTTTTTTCTCTTAATTACATAAATAATGCATGGATATTACAGAAGTTTAAAAGACACATAAAAAATAAAAGAGAAAAGTTAAAATTAACAGGATTACTACCACCCAAGTCATGCAGCATTAAGAGTTTTCATTGCAGAGGTTAAATGATACATCTTATTTGTTCTGTTTTTGTTTTTGTTTTTGTTTTTGTTTTTAAATCTCCCTGTATCATCCCTGTACTACTACCTCTGCTGAGCAAAATAAATGTGGCACGCACCTTTGTCATCAGTTTAACTGCTGTATTTTCAAGTTGGGTGAACGTTCAATGTAGACATACTATGAGCTAAGTATTTACTGTGCCAGATGCTTTCACATGGACAAGGGAATAGCTATTTATTGGGACATGAGTTATCTCGTTTATGTCTTTCCAGCAGCCTTGGGACAGGAATTACTATACTTGCTTTACAGCTAGAGAAAGCAAGGCTGTAAGATTTGGTGGTAGAAAATATTTCCCAAGATGCATTCTGCCTTTTCATCTAGAAAAGCACTATAGAAAGATAAGAGGTAACAAAAACAAAACAAAAGCAAAAATCACTCTGTTAAATGCAGAATATTTTTCCTGCATTTAAGAAATCACTAAAAAACCAGAAACTACCCAAACCTCAAGATTTTTTTATAACTGCAGAATTTGCCACCTGGAACTCCTGGTTGTTAGTTCTTTTTAGGTGGGTCTTTGTCTCCAGTACAACACAAGATGAAAAGGAGCCATTAGGAGAAGGAAGCAATGAACAGAGGAAGGGGCTGTAATAATGATGGAAGGCCACACAAAGCCATTCATTGCCATCTCTGCTTTTCAAAGCAGCCTATATGGCAGAGTTCCAGTGGAATCCTTCAGGCAACCAACCTCCCATTAATCTGTAGCACTAAGTAGTACATCTACAATTTAAAACTAGAGATAAGAAAAGGGCACCTGAAGTTAGCAATGTTCTCTCTGAGCAACTAAGTACATTTTCAAATGACATAAAAATGAAATGACAGAGAGTTTTAATCCAGCTGACTCTAAAATCACCAATGTCAGTCTGTGCCTTGGAACTGAAAGGAAGGCCAATGTGTAGCCTTGATGAAAAAGCAAAACAAACTAAAAGCCTTACAAAACCAGCCCACTAGAATTTTAGCATCACTACTCTGAAATACACCTTAACATTCTTTAATAAAAGGCAGAGCTGTCCCTAACAGTTTGGGGGCTCAGAGCAAATACACAAGTGGACACCCTATATCTGAGCCAGTCCCTCTTCTTTTCTATACTTCCTTCCTGCAACGCAAAGGGCCTTTCATGAAGATGTGTGGACATCCTAATTCACAAGTCTAAGCTGTGGCAGACAAAATCCCACCCTTGGGCCTCCCTCCTACCCCCATGCAAATAGCAGCCTCTTGGTTTTCCCTCACATCCAGGGGTGGGGATACCATACACTCCTTGAAGTGGGCTCAGGGTGTTTTGACAAAAAAATTCTGGGGATCTATTTACCCTGAATGTGGTCTAGAGTCCAAATGTATGCATCCTTTTGGCCCACAGACTCTCATATCAAAGGGCAGTACTCATTCAAGGTTACTTTTAGATTTTATCTTGAATTTGGTAGATTTATGACCTTTTAAAATTTCATATCTTTTTATACTTAATTTTATATTTCAGTGAGAATTACAAAGATGACTCAGAAAAATGTAATCTTGATTGGCATAAAACAAAAATGAGAGCAAAGGAAACCACCAACTTCATTTCTTATACTCCCTGAACTCTGTTAGCAGTTATATATGTGGGGAGAAGAATCAAGCAGATATAGGGCCAAGATCCTAAAATGGAATCATGTAGAGCTGGGAAAATCTTATTGAATAATTCCACTATGGTGGTTATGGTGTAGATTCTGGAATCAGAAAGGTGTGAGTTCAAATTCTGACACTGCCATATGCCAATTTAAATTAGTATTTAAATAAATGTTCTCTAATCTGGTTTCCTAATTTGATAATGGGAATCAAAATAGAACCTACTTGTGATGAGTATTAAGTGAGGTAATGCATGTAAAAACATTCAGTACATTGCCTGGGATGTAATAAATGATATTTACTATAATTAGGTACTTTAATGCAATGTCAGGGTTGGAGTTATGGCCAAATCATTGTTTAGCAAATGACTTAGAAGGCTATGACATATTATTTGGCTCCATTTGAAATTCAGTTTATCCTCTGAACATTTTGTATGGACTTTGGATGCCACTCTAAAAATTAGCTGAAAGTGAACTGAAAGGTAATAATTCTGATTTTACTAGGTTTCCAAAATAAAAACAAAAATAAAAATGATCTAGCTGTATGAAGTATATCTTGCTCATAAGAAAAATCTGTATAATCTTCCTATTTATGTACTGTGCATATTTCTTTCAAAACTAACATCTAAATGAGTTAACTTACTTTACAAAATTCAACTTATAATGATGATGAGAACCTTTTATTGGGTCTCCTTTTTGCCGGATATCATTTATCTGGTATAATCTTCCTCACTTTCCCCTCAACCATTTTACAGATAAAGAGAGTGAGGTACAGTTATGACACAAAGCCCCTACACTTTCCCTTAGAACACTGCTGGAGCCAGGTCTCTGAACATCTCCTCTAACCTCTACCCCCCGCCCCAACCTCTGTCAAAGAAAATTACATGTGTCACATAGGCAAAGTGTTAATGCTTCTTTGGCTTTTAATCCTTTTTTGAGAGACATATTTCTATTTCTCTCTCTCTCTCTCTCTCTCTCTCTCTCTCTCTCTCTCTCTCTGTGTGATGTTTGTGCATGTGCTCTCTCAGAAGGCATTTGCCACCATTCCTCTTCATCTTGTTATTAATTTAATTGAGAATAACTCATGCGAAATTTTCTTTTGTTGCTATAAATAGAGTTAATTTTGGTGGGTAGAAAAGATGAAAAAACCATCACCAAATGAGAAGAAACTCAGTTTATTGAGATTGTTACATTGGTTCATTTCTCCATAAAACCACTCTGAAGGAAAAACCAGATACCGCTGCAAAATAAGCCACGGGCTCTGGCATGAGATGTTTAAAAATGTGAAACAATAAAAACCAATGTCTAGTGCATTTCAAAGGTACTTTACAACTATATTGTCCTTGGCATTAAGATAATATTAACCTTCAGCTGTGTGTCCTGAGCTTTATAAAGCTTTGTGGGCTGGCAGGACCATCAAATGCAGATGTTCGTTTATACCTGCAAAGATTTGCTGAATTTCCTACCTTAATCATCATTGTTGTAGCCCAGAGGCTTTGAGCTGTACAGAAGACAAAAAGACATTTTACAGACCCCTTGCGGGGCAGCCCTTGTAGAATAGAAACCAGGTCTCAGGTTACATACCCCTAAGTGCCAACCACAACATATCACTCCTCTCCTCTTTAAGCAGAACTTATTCAGGGAAGTGGAAAATATGGAAAAGCTATTTATGGACAAAAGAAATAAGCCTGAAAAATGTGTTCCTGGAAACAGATATATTCCATATTTCCAATTTGCCACGTTTTGGAGCTATCAGAAAGTATACTAAGAAAGGAGAAATAACTTTATTGGAAGTGTAGTAGTACTGATAACCAAAATATTTATCAGGAAAAAGCAAAGAGCAAGCTAAATCTCTGGTGAAAAAAATGAATATATATTTTTTTCAAAGAGATGCTAAAATGGGTAGTTTTTCTTGGGGATAAAGAGGATGTTCTTGTCAGAGCTACAGCTTCTACAGCTAAAGAGAAAGTGCAATTATGTATAAGGTAAATGCTCTGAGCAGACAGTTATGGGTTCAGAAAACAGTAGCTCCTTGCCAGTGCAAAAAAGCAAATGTCAACAAGCCAGAGACACTTGAAACATTCAGAAAAATGCCTTGCTATTTCACTCCACATATAATATGCCATATGACACCACAGTTAAATCTGCTACTGCAAAAGAAAAAAAAAGTACGTCAAGCTGTTCCATAAGATTTGGACAGAGGCAAAACAATACAACAGAAAGGAGTCCAGGAAGGTATCAGCTTTCGCTTCTTTCCTTCTGAGGAGGAAATGACTTCCTACAGCTAGCTGATGGGGAGTTGGCGCTCAAGCTGCCTGGAGCCAGGACCTGAAATAAGGAGGACCTGGAGCATACCCAGATGAGGACCAAAATGCAGCCTCAGGTAATTATTAATGGGAATAGGGACCTAGAGAAAACACTCACAAGTTACACAAATACAACAGTCATGCCTTCTGTATTTGTCTGTCCTGAGGGTTTGTTATGTAGCTCTTTTCATAACAATCCTGTTTTTCTTTCACCATTTCCCACATCATCAACAGGCACGCCAAATGCAAATCTCCCAATTCTGATCCCATCCCGGCAAAATGCGAGCACGACTACCATACGAGTTTCACAATAATCTCCACAATGTCAATTATTCACAGCCCCTTAGTTCTGTTCACACAAAAGATTGCAATTTGAATCTTGCCTTGAACAGGTTCAGCTTTGTTGGAGCTGGTTACCAGGCAAACTGTCGTTTTAAGATTTACCGAACGCTGGGGAGGGTAAGCTCGGGGGTGGGGATGGACACAGCACCCTCGACATACCTTCTTTTGGCAGCTAAGAAAAACATTTCTTGACAAAGAGACTTGTTTCTTTTCAAAGCTCACCCAACACATGAAACTGACAGAATGAAACCTAAGAAACTTTAGCAACCGAAGAAAGCAGCCTTCCAAGGATCAAGGTGAATAATTGATTTGTTAGGTTTTGTTTCATCTCATTAAAGGGAATTGTGGAATTTGTCTGAAGCCCGAAACACTAACACACACTTCTGACAGCGAGTGCATATTCTGAACTACAAATACATTTGCTAAGCTTATTCAACAACAACGATTAGCTGCAAAGCCAGGGAACTTACCGAGTGCAAAATTATTGGAACAAAGCAGGGAGGAGGCAGGAGGCACCAAAAGCAGCTTCTCCGTCTCCTTGGTGCCAGGTTCTCCTGTCTGCCGTCCGGTTCACACTTGCCTTTATAACTAAGACTCTGACAGAACTCACTAGCGAAACCTGATGAATTATAAAACAGCCCCTCCTAGACTCTCATATTTTACATCACAGGGGGTGACCATGTAGCATCCTCACTCCCTGGGTACATATATTTCCTGGTAACTCATCCTGGTAAATATATCAGCCTTAGAAGCAGATACAGTAATTGGTGTTTGGGATGTTATCAGCATTAACCAATAAGATGCTTTCCCACCACAATACTGTACCCCTGTCCTCTGCTCGTGTTCCCCCACACCTTGTCAAGGTGGATCCACCCAACCCAGTAGGGGGTAGGCAAAATGGCAAAATGTGGAGAAAAGCCCTTGCATGTCAAATGCACTCATAGCAAGGTGTGTAGTACTCAGGGTTAATTCTCATAATAGTTCTGTAAAGATCAGCTCTCATATTTTCATAGTGTGTCACAGTGTACCAAACACTTTCACTCTCCCTGAGCCTCTTAGCAACCAGGAGAGGTATCAGTAATGATACAGTATAAATAAGCCTCCAGAGCTCAGAGAAGTTAAGTGACTTTGTCCAGTGTTCACAGAAATCAAGGGATGCAAGGAGCCCCAGGGATTGAGTTGTTCGACTTGTAAGATGAGGAATTTGTAGTAAGAGATAGAAAGTAACTTATACAGGTCACACAGTTTTCAAGTGCGATTTGAGCTTGAATCCAAACCCAAGTCTTCCAATGTCAACAGCAGTGTCCTATCCTACCATGCTACCTCTAGAGCTTGGAAGCCCTGAAAATGAGAGGACATGCATGAATCAGAAACAGTATTATTGATTGCCAAACAATCATTAGTAGGCAGGCTGTGTGGAGGAAGAGCAGTGCTTGAGCTCTTTCCCTCCTCTCTCACAGGTCAGTACCACCGCTTTAGGTTTATTGGATATCAACCTAGAAACCTTGCTTTTGATAACAGCAGCTACTATGGAGTACTTCCTATGTGCCAGGCAGAGTTCTAGGTGCTTAGATGCATTTAACCTTCAAAACACACCTGTGACGTAGGTATTAACATGACAACATACTGCACATGAGAAAAACAGATTCAGAGAGATTAACGAATCCTAACAGGCTCACAGCAGCTAAGACTCAACCCAAGGCACCCTGGTATCAGAGCCTGCAGTCAAACACAGCATCCTCTCCCAAGCAATGTTTTACATCAACTGTAGGAGGCAGATGAGCAATGTGAGCAGATTTACTTACTATGGCATTTGGTAGCAATTATGGCAAGATCAGAGGTTTTCAGCTATACAGACTTGTGCTTAATTAAGCCCTGGCTTTGTTACTCCCTGCTCAGCAACTTGTGGTGGCTCCTTTTTTACCTAGGATTTGCTCCTTCACTGTTGTTTAAAAAAGCCCAATGAGAGTAGGCATAATGAAGGAATGGAAGATGCTTTTTTATTTATAGTACTTATCTCTACTTAAACTTATATTCTATATTTGTTTATTTCATTAACTTTAGCTTCCCCACCCTAGAATGTAAGCTTCATGAAGCAAGAGTCCTTGTCTATTTTGTTTATGGCTGAATCTCCATCACTAAACGGGCCTGCTACTTAATAGGTATTTATATTATTTATTAAATGAATGTGTTCCAAGTCTCATTTTTACTACTTCTTAGTTATATATACTTGCATAAATTAATTAGTTCCTAAATCACAAATTTCTCAATTATAAATTTTCTTAAAAAATAAACGCTTACATTGTTCTGATTTTTTATCAAGCTAAAATGACAACCTTTCATTATAAAATTATGTCCCTTCTACTATTTATTTTTTCTTCCTATTGTTTTTGCTAGTAAGTTGTCTTTTTATTTCTGAAATGATAGTGAGAATAGAGAGTAGTTTTTTGGTCTTGTGTGTTTTTAACGACCTTCATTTTATTGACAAGATAAAAAGTTGGTGTTCTAGTGGCCTGTAAAATTTGTTCTGAAAGGTTTCTGATCTAGGAAATGTAAAAGTCTGAGAACAACTGTTTTAATGCTGTCTACTTTCAACAAACAAGAAAGCTCTTCACACATAGCCACATTTGGTGGTAGAAGAATGCTTTTCTCTCAGTCACCTGAGAAGGCTCCTTCCTTCTCAAATGTAAAATGTCTGTGCTAAGCTCCCATCTTATTACCAATAAATTAAGTAGGTATCTCAGACTCCAAATCAATAAAGGATGGATTTCTTCATTCCATGAGTATTTATGGAAGGCCTATTATGTCCCAGGCACTGTATTATTATGTTGGATGCCAGAAGGACAATGCAATCAATGTCAGATTTTCTGTCCTCTAAGGCGATGGTCCTCAACCATTTGGCATCAGGAACTGGTGCTCCTATGAGAATCTAATGCTTGATGATCTGAGGTGGAGCTGAAGTGGTGATGCTAGCTAGCTCTGAGGATTGGCTACAAATACAGATGAAGCTTTGCTTGCTCACCCACTGCTCATTTGCAGTGCAGCGTGATTCCTAACAGATCCCAGATGGGTACGAGTCCGTGGTCTGGGAGTTGGGGACCCCTGCTCTGAGTCCAGGGAGTAACAAGCAGATTATTGCTAACTACACAGTGGTACAGCTTCTGATGTTTTATAAGAGCTCTCACTGAGGTGCTGTAGATAGATGTCCAGAGGGAGGGCCTCCAACTTAGTCCCGAGCAGGTGAGGTTGAGAAGGCTTCCTGGAGGAGAGGATGTCAAAGCTGAGTCTTGATGACTAGGAGACATCCAATTAAGAAGGGGATACCCAATCAGAGAGAGAAGTATGTGATATGCAAAGGTCTGGGTGACAAGTTAATTGACCACGGATCTCTGGGGGAGTGGATTTTTATCCATTTATCACTTAATATCCTAAGTACATGTGATGGAAAAAAGACTAACTTCAGAATTTAGGAATACCAAAGAATAATCAGTCCTTTTTCATCAATTTCTATAATACAATGAAGGCTGAAGTGAAAAATGTTATGCTTTGTAGTTAGACAGTCCTGATTCATTCAAGCTGACCTTTGCAAACTGCTTACCTTCTCTAAATTGAACCTCTGTTCCTTGTCTATAAAATAGGGATAATGGTACCTATCTCAAACAAGTGTCGTGTTAATGTGAAATTAAAAATGTGAATATCCTACTTCCTGTCTGCCACAAAACAGATACCAAAGTAAATGTTAATTCATGTCATAAAAACACTTGTGTCATTGTTAATAAGAACCTACCTCACTCATACTAGCCCTTGTTTCCCACTGGGATAATTTTGTTTTCCTTCTAGACTAGCTGTCTCAAATTTTTGATCACTGATATTGTCATTCTAAAAAAATTTTGAGCACATGCCCCATTATCTAAATATTTTTATTCTTAGAAATTGTATGATGTACAGCCATAGTACTATGGTACAATATGTACATTATGAAACCTATAATAAAACAGAAATTTTAAGGCTGAGATAAAAAATTAATACAAAGAGAAAGGCTGTCATTTTGCATACTCTTGGGATACAGATCCCACTTTGGAGCACTAAGAAGTTCTAGAGAAAAACAACCTGATATCATTTATTCATGGAGCAACTAGAAGTATACACTAAGTCCTAAAGAAATGTTTAGGAATTAAAGAAGCAACACTGGGACATTAGTAAGGAAAAAAACAAACAAAACCCCCCAAACTGGGTGATCTACTAACATTACTACATGTTCAAACCAGTTTTTATATTTTTAATTTTAACATTTATTATTATTTTAATAATAATAAATTTAATATAAATTTAATATAATAAATTTAAATAAATTTAATATAATAGAAATGCTAAGCAACCAAAATGTAAGTGTCTCCCAAGGCAAGAAGAGAGTTAATATATTTTCTTTCTGAAAGGGCTAATAGTAATAGTAACCATTTGCTGAGTTATAAAGGCAGACACTATGCTTATCACTTTACATTTACTTTCTTATTTGATCCTTACAATAATGAGGGCACCACTGCATCTCTCTACAAAGTATCAAGCATATTTTGGTGTCTGTTGTGGGTCTGTAAGCCATCGTCTGCAGGTCAAATCTGGCCCACTGTCTGTTTTGTACATCCCATAAAGCAAGAATGATTTTCAAATTTTAATTGGCTGAAAAACACACAAAAATTACTGTTTTTTTAAATTTAGTTTTATTTTATATTAGTTTCAGGTGTATAGCATGATGGTTAGACATTTATATAGTTTATAAAGTGATACCCCACAAGTAGTATAGTGCTCACCTGGCACATAGTTATTATAATATTAATGTCTATATTCCTTAAGCTGTACTTTGCATCCTCATGATTGTTTTGTAGAAAGAAGAATAATGCTTTGTGGCATGTGAAAATTATATAATAGTCAAATTTCACTGCCCATAAATAAAGCTTTATTGGAACATAGCCATACTCTTTCATTTATGTATGATCTATAGCCACTTTAATATGACAACAGAGTTGGTGAGTTGTAATGGAGACCATATGGCCTATAAATCTTAAAATATTAATTATCTGGACCTTAAATATTTACCGTATGTTGACCCCAAGTGTATGTGAATGGAGTCCCCTGGAATTATGCAGGTTGCTTGCAGCTTGCAAAGTTATAAGTCATGGCCCAGATAACAGTCCTACATGGAAATGAAGGCTCAGTGAGATTAAGTCACTTGTCATGTAATTAATAAGTGGAAGAATCAGTGGATCTGAGGACAAAATTTTAAGGCTGGAATATGCCCTTGATCCTCTCTGGAGTTCAGGCCCTTTTTCTCTGATGATCTCTTGTGGCTACATGACTTATAGTCACTGCCAATACAATTTCCCTAGCGCACCCACTATCTTCTCTGTGCTCTCATGCCAGATTTTAATATTGTTATGGCTAAGGTCAGGGTAGAGTGGAGAATGGATCAATGAAACCAAAGTACAACTCATTCTTTTATAACTACTTCCTTGAGTCTATCAAATACACCCTTGGCCCCTGAGTACGAGGCTTTGACATCTCTGGCTGAGCTGAAAACAATGAAAAGGACATGTGAGAGAACTCTGGAAACCTCATTACTGGCTCTTTGCCTACAGAAACTCTGCTAGCTTATCATCTTTTCCAAGGAACTTCAGACTTACACTGGCTTAGCTGGTTCCTTCCTGGTACCTAAAACAAGCTGCTCTGTCTAGCTGAGATCAGAGTTGATAGGCTAGACTCTGTAAATGCTTTTCTATACTGGGGAATATGTCCCTTTTTTCTAACCCTCATTGTATCTGATCCTCCTTGGGTTTCAGCCACTCCTGGGTTGTTATCTGGATGCTGTATAACTCAAGTCACAATGACTTCTTCCTGGACAGTATCCTGGAGGCCAAGAAACATTAACATAATTTGTGCGACTGCCCAATTACCACCAGACTTTTGCTTCTGAGCATGAACAACTAACACTGGCAAATCACCAACTATGTAAAGTTGTAAGAACAGCTTTCACGTAAGTTAATCTCATTGAATCTTCCCAGCAAAAAGAGATTTACTGTTTTATAGATAAAGACACTAAGACTCAAGAGGAATTATGCAGTCTATGCTTTGTATGTATCTGGTGAGTGGTGGTTCTGGCCTTCAAACCTCCAGCTCTGACCCCTAAGTGTCTGCCACTTCAATAAAGAAGCCCTTCATTAAGAAGTCAGTTTTTGCCATGATATTCATTAAAAAGCGAGAAAACAATCCCTCTCTCAATTCTACCCCTCAAATTATGGTGTGATTGTTCTTTATAATTGGGGCACTGCAATATTATGGAGTTCAATGATGGGCAGGATTTAAACTTATTAGTAAATCATTTAAGCAACCTGATCCCTCTGTAAATCTGCAAAATGTGTATAACCACTTGCCTTACCTTATAGGGTTGCTGTGAGGATTATATGAAAGAATGTGAGTATTCCATTCATATTAAGTGTTCAGAATAGGACGATCCATTTAGAGAGTAAAGTGGTGGTTGCCTGCAGTTACTGAAGGGGGATTGAAAGTAAATGGAGAGTGACTGCTAATGGGTTTGAGTTTTCTTTAGGGGATGATGAAAATGCTCTAAAATTGATGATGGTGATGGTTTTACAACTCTATGAATATACTAAAAAACATGGAATTATATACTTTAATATGATATATGAATTTAAAAATAACATAAAGTGCTTAGCACAAGACAGCACAAAGTAAATGCTTTAGAAATGTTTGTTTTGTCATTATAGTTTTGAGGCAGAGACTGGCTGATTCACCATCCC
This sequence comes from Macroglossus sobrinus, assembly GCA_004027375.1. NCBI lineage: Eukaryota > Metazoa > Chordata > Mammalia > Chiroptera > Pteropodidae > Macroglossus > Macroglossus sobrinus. Next base: position 47,099 of record PVKZ01003446.1, read on the forward strand.
CATTTCCTCTTTCCCTGGAGTACAAACCTACACTCCACCCTAGAAGTTAGGCATAGCCATATGTCTGAGTATTGGCCAAGAGAATGTGAACTTTGGTCAATTAAATGAATTGCACCTGGCTCATGAAAACACTCCCCTGGCAAGTGTCATGTTCTCTTTCTCTCCCACCAGCTTGATGGCAATGAATCCTTTGACCTTGGAAGCCCCAAGTTTAAGATGGAGGAGCTACAGCTTGAAAATAGTCCCTGAATCTCTGCCCAGAGGAGAGTTAAAGACAAGTTTTGGACTTCATGAGAAAAAAAAATAAACTTCTATTGGTTTTAAATCATGATTCATTTTGAGATCTGATTGTAACAAGAGTTAGTATTATTATAATTATTATTGTTACAACTTTAACTTTTCCAAATTGTCTTAAATCAACTGACTGTGGATTAGCTGGTCATGCTGGGTCTGGGGTCTTGAGGGCATACTGGAAAAATTGTCTGGCAAATACAAACATTCCTTTAATTCTGTCAAATAGTCTTTGGACAGTCCATAGAGGGTATAGAATTTCTAAGTAGCTTTCCCAGCCTGGGGAAGCTGAATTCTTGTTCTGCTCTTCAGTCTTTTCAGGAAGGACCAGCTGAACAGCAGACAACATGAAATCAGACTATGAGCAGCAGCAGGTTGTGGAGAAAACTCAGCTATGTGCTTGCTACTCTGCACTTCTCCCCTGCTCTCCTTCATGGAGGACACATACCCTATCACTTTCTTCTTTGATAAAAGGGAAAACAATACAAATCAAAGATGTGACCCAATCAGATGATGTACCATTCTTGCTCAGGCTTTCTAATGGCAGTATCCTTCATTCTCTAAGTGTGGGAGGCCAAGAGAGCTATTAGCTCTCCTGGTGAATAACGACAAAATATTTGATTGTTATTGTCTCTCATTTGGAAGAGTCACTGTCAGAAGTAAAAACTCTGAGTCATGCTTTAGAAAAGATGAACAGAAGAATATGCAGTCACAACAAAAAGGAGGCAAAATAGACAGGGAACAATCACTGGAGCGAGGGGTCTCGGGTTTATGAGCCCTTTCCCTCTGTCAAGTGTAGGTAATAATGCCTTTGCTGTCTTTCTCACAGGGAACATTGTAAGGACAAGTGCTTGTGTAAAATAAAAGAGCACTCAGATCTTATAAGAATAGCTAATGATTCCCAAGTATTTACTGTGAAGTCCTATACATGGCTTGTTTAATCTTCTCAACAAGTTTACCAAGCTTATTACATAAGTATTATTAGCCCCAATTATGAGATAAGGAAACTGAGCCTCAGAGAGATTAAACAAAGCTGAATCCCCATGATCATATAGGCATAAGCAGAAGAGCAGGGAGTCTAACTGGCACCTGGTAGATGCCCAAAGCCCACATCTCTAAGCACCACACCTTTCCTGATATTCAACAAATAGAATGTATTACCAAGGTGAATGGCTCTTCTACTGGAGAATTCAGGATGCCCAAAGCCAAGATGCCTATCCCTACGCATTTCATTGCAAAGGAAGAATGGCCTATAAGGCAGCTTGCATTAAGTCATATGATGTGCCTGAGAGAACAATGCAACAGATAGGAAAAGGGAAGAACAAGGGCCATTGTCTTGGGCTCCAGAGACTAGCTTGCCTGAACATGATTCATAAAGTCATTCACATAAATTTTCAATATCAGATCATTGCAGGTAGAAATGTGACCTTCCAGATAGAAAGCATGTCTTCTTGCTGAAAATAGCTTCCTTCTTTCAGCACAAACTCATAAAGTGAGAAACAAGAATCTGAATTTATCTCTGCTTTCTGTTTGCCAGATACTTTCTCTTTTCCTTCAATCTCACTGTCTCATTGTTTCTCTCATTTCTTCTTAGCATGCTCTATTAAAACCAGATGGAGCACTAGCATTGTGAAGCTAGTTCTAAAGCCCAGGAGATATGCATCATAAATAAATAAACAAATGAACAATTTAGCAATCGGTAAATCAGGTGGGAATGAGTTTAACAATAGAGGTGGGAAAATAGCTGAAAAGCTACTCCCTGATGAAAGATCTGAATGCCAGCCAAGTTCTTTTCACTTAACAGGTAACCACACTGCCTTCCTTCAGTAAATCAGGAGCTAGAAAGAGGAGCACTGTGGAGGCAGCTACAAAGGGCTCCACAGAAATAGACAGTGGCCCTCTGGCCACTTTGCCGTACCAACATCCAGATACATTATCCAATGGTGACTGTTAAATATTCGTTCACCACCTATAAAAGCAAGACATTTTCAAGGGATGTTTTTCTTTAAATATATTCTTCCTCCTTTAAGTCTTACATAATTCAACTATCATTCTATGTGAAGCTTAATTTAAAGAAAACCATAAATTGAGTTAATTCACTATGAAGTGTTATGGAAGTTATATTTATTCCAAAAAGTCAGCAACTGTTTAATGGATATCTATTATATGTCTGACCTACTGCCAGGTTCTGGGGACACAAATATGAACAAGATACAGTCCCTGTCCTTAAGGAGTTCACTACCTCCTCAGAAAGAGGTAGATTAAAAAACTAAGGTATAGGTATGGAGGTAGAAGGAAGTGTATGAGGTGTTTAGTGATAAGCTCGAATTAGGGAGAAAATAGATGTGGGAGGGCAGAGGACAGAGACTGGGGTTTTTAGTAAAGGAGACCTCTGGCTGTTTACCTAGAAGAGCCTAGGAGCTGCTGTCTTCCAAATAGATAGGCTGAGATGATGGTCACTGCTGACACTTGAACTTGGCTGAGAAATAGGCTCTGAGGGAGAGAAATGAGAGAGACCTGAGGGTCAGAGGCCAGACCCTTTGCTGCCCTGTAGGTGGTATGAAGGAGTATGGACTCTATCCCATATGTGGTGGGAAAAAAAGGCCTTTAAAAAACATAATCTGATTTGCACTCTACAAGATCACCGTGGCAACCATGTGGAGGACGGGCTGGAGGTGTTGAGGCTGGCAGCAGAGCAAACAGTCAGATAGGGAGTGCAGCAGTTCAGGTAGGAGGCGACATCAGTGGGGATGTAAAGAAAGGGAAAAAGGGCAGATGTTAGGAAATCTGGACTGGAGGTAATGAAATCTGGGTTCTAGTCCCAGCTTTGATATAATATCTCTATGTGACCTTAGATGAGTCCTTCCTTTTCTGGACTCTGTGCAGCCCACTTAGGTGCAACATGTGCATCATGAGGTACTACAGATAACAGAAATGGAAATGACTAATACATGGTCTTGGCTCTCTGGGAGAGAAATGAAACAGGCTGTGATTAATTCAATTCAATAAATACTGACCAAATGCTTATGTGCAGAGTATTACATCTACCACAGTAAAGAAACAGAGGCATAAGACATGGTCTCTGACATGAAGGAGCTCACAGTCACAAATGGAAGAAGTGTCATTGCTGTCAGAAAATTGCTAAGCACTTTGGGAGCCCAGAGATAAGAGAATTTGTTCCAAGTCTGTCTCTGACCTTTGTCACAGCAAACAGAAGTATAAATGCTCTTTTCTGTGATTTAAGACCACCAATAGTTCCTTTCATGAAAGCAGAGAAAGCAGAAATCATTTACTTTGCTTTAAACAAAGAAAATCTTTCCATGGGTGAGGTCCCATATTAGAAGTTCCATGTTAGAGCAACAAGGCATGCTTTCCACCCTCAAAGAAAGCACAAGGTCATAATGTTTTGTATTGTGAGAGGAAGAAGCAAAAAATTTTGGATTCTAGTCTTTCTACCAAGCAATCCAAAGTGCCTTGAACAATGCCTAATAGGTACTCAATAAATGTTCAACTAAAGTGAACATGATCAAATTTGTTTAAGAAAGAAAATAAAGTTGACTCTAAAATAATAAAACATACTTGATATTTAATTATTCAAAGAATTCACTTAGGAGAAATTACTTTTATATAAGAAGTCATTAGTAATTAATCAAACCACTGGCTTTAATTAATCAGTCAACTGGCTGGTTGTAATATTAATTCAACCAAGATTTCTAAGCAGCAGGGGTACTAGAAAGTCTTAGGATGCAGATGGCATCTAATTTACTTTAAGAGGCTTTGATTGACCACACTTGATTGTTTAAGCCAGGGTGAATTCAGTTTTTAGAGCTCTCCTTCAATAAAATTAACTCTTAACAACTTAAATAAAACAAGTGGTCTCTAAATGTTTAATCTGGAAAGACCATACTTGGGAATGGTCTTGCTTAGAAAGAATGAAGTGTGTTGAGGGTATGGAAGGGAAATTGAACAAGTATCTTGCTTCCTTGACAAATGAGATAACATATGTAAAATGCTTGGAAAAAAAATTAAAAGTGCTAACAATGCAAGGGGAATTAAAAAGGAACATGTACCACATTGTGGTATTTTTTTTCTGACCATTGAGATCCAATTGGTAAGAGTTATGACATGTAACTTAAAATCTTTGACAAGTAAGAAATGATTATAAAGGACTTGTGATAGGCTTGGCTCGTGGTCTCTACACCCTGTTATAGGTGTGAAAGTAGCCATCATGTTGCCTACCATTGTGGGGAGGAAGCTATGGTAAAACACAGTAATTTCACACAGAAGCTTTTGGTCACAGGCTAGCTTGGGGTTGACATCTGGCCTTTGCCACTCACTAAGCAGTTATGACCTTGGTTAAGTCACTTACCTTTACGTCAGCCTAAACCTCCATTCGTAAATGAAAATAATAATGCCTATGCCATAGGGCTGTTATTGGGAGTACATGATATAACAGACATATACAGTTCATTGCAATGCCTGGTATATAGCATGTATGGTAACTATTAATATTAGAATTAGGATTACTGAAATGTTCTTTCCAAAACTGGCTAAAAAACTTATTTCAAATATTTCTGAGACTGAAATAAAATATATGGATGATGGATTTGCAGAAATGGGAGTGGGTGTTTTTTTAAAAAATATAATTGTAATGTACTGAAGAATACAGCAGAATCTAGTGCTAATCACAAACCCTTTTTCATAGTAAGATTATCTTGTGAGTGAACCTGACCTGCATATACAGTGTATTCTTAACTATGCACTTTAATGCACCACTTGGTAACAGTGGCCTCTTTTGAATATTTTTTAGTGACTGGTACATACACGCAATGGAATACTACTTGACCATAAAAAAGAATGAAATTTTACTATTTGGGACAATATGGATGGACTTAGAGAGTATTATGCTAAGAGAAATAAGTCATACAGGGAAAGACAAATACCATACGATTTCACTTATATGTTGAATATAAAAAACAAAATAAATGAACAAACAGAAACACTCTCATAGATAACAAAAGCAAACCGATGGTTGCCGGATGGGAGGGGGTGGAGAGCCTGGGTGGAAAAGGTGAACGGATTAAGAAGCATACATCAGTAGTTACAAAACAGTCACAGGGGTGTAAAGTACAGCATAGGGAATATAGTCAATAATGTTGTAATAACTATGCTTGGGGTCAGACAGGTACTAGACCTACAAAGGGATCACTTTGTAAATTATATAAAATTCTAACACCAGGCTGTACACCTGAAATTAATATAATATTGAATGTCAACTATAATTAAACAAAAATTTTGAAACGATATGATACATAGAACACTACCCTGAAAGGACCTTATTTTGAATCTTACCTCTGGCACTTAATGAGCATGTGAGCTCTGGCAAAACTAAAACCTTGCTGAGCCTCAGTTTCCACAATTGTAAAGTTGGAATAATTGTACTTATAGTTCACATGATTTTGAAAGAATTACATAAGATCTTCCTCCTCCTCCTCCTCTTACTCCACCTCATCATCATTATCATCATCTTTTCTACGTTTTGCTATGTGCCAAATTCTGGCAGCCTTTACTAAATTATCTCACTCTCACTATATCCTATGTTGCCTTCCAGAAGTGCTGTTGTAAAGTTAGGGTAGCCAAGAGTTCAGAACTAGCCGGTTGGAATAGGTTGAGCTGATAGGCAGAGGACTGATAAATGATGACCAAAAGCATAAGTAGTGCTTGCTGCTTTAACAACAGCTGGGTCTTTGATAGGTGGACAGTAGGCTGCAGAGAGAAATCTAGTAGGGCAGGGGAAAAATGCTGAATATACATAAACATCAGAAAATTTGGAACCTGCAGTCAAATCTCAAGTTTCCCAGGCTTATCACAAATAACTACTCCCAAAGATACCTAGAGCAAATATCTAAAGGGTCCTAATAAAGGCAAACATGAAGAGAGGGATAAGACCCCCAGATATGTCAAATGAGTTGAAAAGATAGAAAGAAAACAAAGCACATCAAACTGTCCTACTTGAAGCAGTACCCACAAGACTCAGAGCAGGGACTTAGGAAAGAGGTATGAAAGGGAGCAGAAACGAGGCTGCTAAGCTGGGGGAGCACTGTGGCCTTTATTTCTTTGTCAGATGATCTTCAGATTTCTGTGACCCCTGAGGTGAGGTAGGTGGCATGGGGGAATTCTCTTTCTCTTGAGTTTAAGAAAGTTATTTAGCCTTCTGTGCCTTGGTTTCATCTTTAAAATTGGAATAAGAAAATTATGGCACTATGACACAATTTACATTTGGACTATGTGTATTTGTAAAAAAAGAATAACGATTTCTATGTACTGGAATAAAAAGATCTCCGAGACACATCAATAAGTGAAAAAAGAATAATATAGATGCTGCCCTTGGTGTGGAAGAAAGGGTTTTAAAAAAAGTATGTTTATATATGGATATAATTTGTCATATTTTCAAAGGAAATTCCAGAAAGATACTATATAAGCTATCTAAGGTGAATGGGGACAAGAGAGTTAAAAAAAACTTTTAAATAAATATCTTATAAAAATCAAATATTTAAATTATTTTAAATAATAAAATGAGGACAGCAATTAGTGCATACCTCATAAGATTGATTTCAAGAGTAAAGGGTATAATTTATTTAAAGAACTTTTTAGCATGGGGCCTGACACATAGCAAGCATTAAATACACATTAGTGGGGATTGTTATCTCTTTTTGAGAAAAAGAGTGGGAAGGAGAACTTCTTTGGCCTCTACTTTCTGCTCAAAGGTCAAAGAGAGCCAGGTACAAGGTGCAGGAGGCTGGCTGCCAACGCTCTCGATGAGGCTTACAGAGCAGAAAGGCCCTGATGTCCTGATTTCCTCCTCAGCTCCTGGGATTCAGGCAAAAAGCCCATCCAGAAACAAATATGAAGCCTTAACTCAGGATTTCAACACTGTGGACTAAAGAGTATGGAAAGGTAGAGAACTGCACCTCCAGAACAGACTAGATCTGTCCAAGATGCCAAGAGTTAGAAATGATTTTAAAACAATCATAGCTCAGAACTAAACATGAGAAAAGATGAACAGATGCCAATGAAATGCCACTTTCTGCCAGAGTGTTGCTAAAAAAAAGCTTCAAAGTGTTTAAAGTATACATCTCAATGGATTACCTGGAAATGCCACAATGGAATGAAAATAATAAAAATAAAAAACTGGCTATGAAAAGATTCCTTCATATAGTCACAAAATTCAATGATCTACATTTTTTTTGTTACATGTGCACTAAAAAGGAAGATTTAATAATCAGATATAAACAGCAGGAAATTAAAATGAATCACAAGTATTCAGATATTGTAACTCAAAAAGTTATTCTAGTATTGCCTGCTTTACTTAGGGTAATGCTAAGTGGCTAACAAAATAGACTCTAATTAGTTCCTTTAGGATTAAAACACACAGCATTTGGAACACAGAAAAGTACAAATTTAGGCACTTGTTGGTGAGATAGCACATAAAAGGATGTCTTGGTTTTGTTAGATGCTTCCTCTATGTAGGTTCTACAAAAGGAGCAAGCAGGTAGGGGTCTGGGAGATGGTGATGAGGCATCCCTTCGGTAGCTGCCATATTGTTAGCTCAGAGCATAGTCAGATTTGAGCATAAATCCTAATTCTATCAATCATTAGTTGAGTAATTTTAGGGAGGTTACTTAACCTTGCTGAACTCCAATTTTCCCATCAGTAAAATGGAGATAAATATAACTGCTACCTTACAAGGATGTTATGAGGATCAAAAATGATAATGTATCTAAGATGTTTAGCACAGTGCCTAGGATATAGGAGATGTTAGGTAAATTTTAGCCCTTATCGTCATCTATCTTTTCCTTATTTATCCCTCCACTAAACCATCATTTATTAGGGACCATTTCAGGTCAAGCTTTGGGTTAGGCAAAGGAAATTCAAGAATAAGATACAATCCTTGTACATAGGAAGTTCTCAGCTCAGCAGGGGGAGATGAACAAAAGAAGGCAATATGGCATTGTCGATATAATAGAAGTCAGCTCCAGGCATACTAATGCATTAAAAAGAAGAGTTACAAGGATGAGGACAGGGCTTCCTAGAGGAGCTAATGTTTGACATAAGGCTTAAAAAGTGTACACACGAGGCATTTGAGACAAAAGTAGGGCATAGACACGGGTAGGGAAGGACAAGAAGAATGGTGTGAACAGGTCCTAGGGAATGAATAGTCAGCCTGAGAGGTAAGGCCAGGAGGGCAAGGCAGCTCATCACAAAGAGCTGAGTTCACATAACAGTTTCTGTAATTTAGTGCATTTGACAACTCAACTTCTTTAATTATAAGTTGGGAGATAGCATTGCCCTGCCCAGGGAATGTTTAGAAAGTGCTCCATATTATTATGGTGGGAAAATAATTTTGTGCTTTTTTTTTTTTGCTTATAGATCTTTTCTTAAATAGATAGCTCACTTTAGTACTGAAGAATTAATTAACAGTGTTAATATTGGTTAAAAATATTTTTAAAGGGATGTAGAGAAATGGAGGGGATCAAGAGACATAGTTTCAAATAAGTTTCAAATATCTTCTGCTACTTAACAATGGTATAAACTTAAGAATTTTAGAAATTTTTTAATAGTTGTGAATTTCAATTTCTTTATCTATAAAGAGGTAGAATCTGATCTATCTCATGGGGTGAAATAATTAATGCCAAGTATCTATAGCAAGCCTGACACAGCTCCACAAATAGTGGCTCTCATTACTGCCTGTAAAATAAAGTAGGTGATTTGGACAGCAGCCTTAACAGAGAGAAATCTGAGTCTATTAGGGCAGAAGGATGCCAGGTGTGGGTGGAAAGCCAGGTCAGCTTGCACTTCTAAATTGTGTCATATCATGGCTGGGCCAGTGAAAGCTCAAATTCCTGTGTTTCGAACCGAGGCTGGAGACACTGATCTACTCCTCTCCATCTCTTGGTACATTGAAAGCTTCCCTTAGCTAGGCTGAGTTTCATGGACCAATAAATGTTAACCAAAGTGTTTCCTGTTAGAAGTTTTCAAGTTACCTCAGTTCTCTGGAACTGGAGCAAAAAGAAGAGCTAACAGATGAGACTTGCTAAATACAAGCAATTTTTCTGGAGTCCATTCAAAGGTACTTAGGAGAGGATGTGATAAAAAGAAAGCCAATGTACTCTGTTGGTAAGGGACAACATTTCTTCCCAAACATACTATAAATTATAATATGATGATGTATTAATCCAGCCCCAAGTGGGAAAAATACATTACCATCTATGGTACATCTGTGGTGTTCAAGCATTTCATAGAACTGAACTCTCATATAACCCTAAGAAAACCACTTGCACTTGCCTTTTAATCTACTAGCTTTAACTGGTAAAAGCTAATTACCTCTGCAGCCCATAAATGTGTTCATAATGAAGGCCACTTACAATGGAATATAAAGGGAATTGCTCTTAATATATCACAAAAATCTCATAATCTAGATCTTGGTAACCCAATGATAAAAAAAAAATAGCCACTGAGAAACAAGATGATACTTTATTAACCTAGGTACTAATATTTTAATATTTAATGTCAAGCATTAATAGAATAGTACACATGAAAGTCTCAAAAAATTTTTTTTTACATTCCAAATAATCTATCTTTTCTGTCAACTATCATGGAAACCTTTGTATTTTAGAAGGGAGCTATGAAGACTACCACATCATCCAACATAAATGACCCCTAACAAACTAACCTAAAGCTTATCATGACGATATTATTTACAGTAGTCAAAAAAATCAGAAACAACCTAGAAGCTTAATTAAGGAAAATTGGTTATACAAATAGTGTCATATCCACATAATAGAATCCTAGCTCTCTTTAAAATTAACTTTTACCTAGAACAAGTAATGACATGAGAAAAAGCCTATGAAACATTATTGAATAAAAAGATCATCAAGTACTATATATAGTATGATTCCAATTTTATAGAATGTAGAAAAAAGTTGTAAAGACCTATACAACAAAATCAATAGTTATTATTTACTGTTTTTTCCTTTATTTTTTCTTACTATTTTTAAAATTAAAAAAATTAATAATAAAATATTCTTTAAAATATTTCATTTTCTACAGAAAACTTTAGTAGGCAGTGGTAGAATGGAAAATATAAAAAAACTTTGTTGACATTAAAAATAATGTTTGTAACTTATGTTAGATAATATTTCTAAATGCCTGTCTATAATGTAACTGAAATAAACCAGGATAGGAAAGTTTACATACAATATAGCCTACCTATATATTTCATGCACAGAAATAGGGCTAAAATAAAAAAAGCCAAAATGTCAAATAGTAGTTTCTTCTGGGTGGCAGGAATTATAGATTATTTTTTCTGCTCTTTTTAAAAACATGTTTCTGATTCTTCCATAATGTTATTATGCCCTTACCTTATAATCAGAAAAAAAAATCCTTTTTTTAAAAAAAGGTATAATGGCAGAAAAAAATGAACTTTACCTTAAAGTCACTCAAATATTAAATTCTTCAGACTAAACTTCTGACCCTCTGACTGCAAATCTACTTTACTTTCCACACTGTTAACATTGTAAAAATATTATGAAAATATAACAAAAAATTCTTACATCAACATAAGCTAGAAACAGTCATACTTCCTATCTACTTCCATTATTATTATTTTTAAAAGTATATCATTAAATGCATGGAAGGCAAAGAAAGGTAGATTTATAGTCATCATAGAAGTCAAAAAGTTTTTTTCACTTAAAAATTTATTTAACAATTTTAATTAAGCTCTTATTCCATATCAGATATTATTCTAGGTGCCAGGATATAGAGGTGTCTGCAAATCAGATTGAAGATAGCACATTCTTTTCACAGCACATGTTAAAGCAGTGACTGGATGACCACTTGGCAAAGATGTTATAAAAAAGATCCAAATATGTGAGGTAACAATGATTTAGATTATTCATTTTTTAGTCTCGAAATATCTCATTTTCATTTCCTCATTCTCCCTCCCCATGCCCATTTCCACAATCTGTTAGAAATAGAGCCTCATTCAAAGACTTGCATGTGATAGTTCATTTTGAGCAGTGATCCCAGGGAAGAGGTGTGAAGAACCAGGGAGAGTGAGTTTGGAAGGAGGAAAAGGCAATACAAGGATATATGGCTGGGCTCTTTACTGTTGTGGACATCTGGGACTCGATCCCTTCAGCATCTTCTGAGGGGTATCCATAACGCAATAGAGAAGTCTATCCAAGGAATGAAGAAACAGACTCCATCCTCTAGTTTCCTCATGCCTCTGGACCTTCAACTGTCAACCCCCTTGAACTTTCAGTTTTGTGCATGCTAGGATGTTAATTGGACTGCTGGACAGAAAGCAGAGACAGGTATGGCAGCTGAGGCAAGGTGGTGTCAGGTTACACATGCATGAAGCTGGTTGCCGCAGCAATGCCTTGAGTTAGTTCAGCAGAAAAGATGTAAGCTGAGTAAAAAGGTGGTACCATCTGTAAGGTTCATCTAAGCCATATAAGGTCATGAGACTAATCGTTGTTATTTAATAAAGTTATTTAATAAATAACATTTATTGAGCATGTATAGAAACTTTGCATACATTTTATCACTTATTCCTCAATATCAGCTCCATGAAGTAGATTATATTTTCACCTCACTTTTTAAAAACAAGAAAATAGGTTTTTAGATGTTAAGTGGTCTGCTGGAAGTCACCAAAAAACAGTGGACTGAAGATAAGGCTGAACAACTGGCTGCAGAGCCCAAGTCGTTCCTCTTTCAGTGCCATGAGCATCCAAGGGTCTCCAAAATGGGAAACCAAAAGTAAGAATCAGTTGCCCTTTAGAGTCCCTGTTTCTGCATCTGTCTCTGACCAGAGTGTCAATTCCTTGAGGGCAGAGGTGAGTCTCTGTTCCCCCAAGTGGACTTCTTCCTGAGAGCAGAAACTATGTCTTATTCATATTTATATCCCAGCACCCAGCATGTTTGTTAACCCTAATAGAATGAAATTTTCCAGATGGTAAAATATATCGTGGAGATGAATGGGGACTGTCAGAGGGGCCTGGGTTAGAGCCTCACCTTTGACCTATTTATTGATAGCCTTGCTAGCTATACTATCTTGAGCGACTATGAAATAATCTTTCTAGGTCAAAGTTTTCTCATCTGAAAAAACATGTGATGCTAATTGTATTTCCATCACAGGTCTGTTGTGAAGATTACACATAAAAGCATTCATCATTTGAGCCTGATACATGGCAAACATGCAATCAATAGTAGCTATTATTATCATTACTGGAAAATTTGTACTTAGTGTTTACCTTATATTTGAAGTTCCTATGACTTTTGGAATGTCCACTGTGGCACATATGAGAAAAGCTCTAGAACACGAAGTACCTCATAGGTGGACAGTATCTGGAACATAGCTGATACTCAAATATATTTGTTGAATATTAAATAAACCAGTGAGCCATATTTTCTTTTGGCAAGATTCATTGCCATACTGAAAGTGAGTAAATGCATTATATATATATATAGGTTGCTAACTAACATCTGAAAAAGAAAATATCAGTGTCCCAAGTTCTGATTATAAATAGAAGAAACAGCTGTATAACTTATGCAAGGTGTGGAGCCATAAAACAAGGCCTGAAATTTGGCACTTAATCTCAAAATCAATATGATCTCAAATGTATTTTAATATTTGGAGATATATATATATATATATATATATATATATATATATATATAATCTTCCAAAATTAATAGTATTTCATCCTTGAAAAATGCATACTTTGTAATATTTCCTGTCTTGTTTTTATTATAAAACAAGTACTTGCCTAATTAATAAGATCTAATTATAATTTGAGTTTAGATTCTGAAAACATAGGGATCTATTTTAGAACCATTATATGATGGGATGTAGATCCCAGTTTCTGAGGGGGAGATTGGATGGCTGAAGGCCAATGCCCAAAGTGGTGTGGGAATAGGGGCAATCTCTTTGGGTTATGACAGAAAGAACTGGTTTGCATCTCAGCTCTTCCATATAGTAGCTGAGTGACCTTGGACAAATTATTTCCTGTATCTGAGTCTATTTTTTATAGTTTCTAATATGAGATTGTTGGTACTCATTTCCCTGACGTTACCTAATGACTTATTGAAAGGACAGGCACAATGACTGGAGTGTGGCATGTACTCAACCCTTCCTCTCTGAAAGATGAGATGAATGTGAATCCTAGGGTAGCTTTCAATAATATTCATTCTCTTAGGCCCCCCTTTCAATCTAGGTCATGCGATCCTTCATCAAGAGTCTTCCTGAGAGGAAAAAGGTATTCTCAAATCAGAAGTGTGTATGAACAAATTCTGCAAAACATTTTTTTTTAACAGTATTGCTCATTAACAACAAACTACATCGTAAAGTTCCGTTTAACTTCAGCATACCTTCCGGCCAGCTAATCTGGCAGATTTTTAAATCACACTGCCTGGAAGATGAATACAGTGTTTCATTCAGCATCATTACAATTACCACCCTGGTGTTGGTAATATTCTTTAGACTGCCCATGACGCTTGGTGGCTGAGCTGCAAGTCAGGAGCTTAATTTAGCTTCCTGAGCATCTGCAGGTTTGCTTTTCAAACACACACACACACAGAGAACTTGAGGTTACATAACTATCCTGGCTTCTGCTTCAAAAGGTGAACCTTGACTCTCTAATTAACTGCCAATACAGACCCTTAGGAGTAGAGTTTGTTGTACCTGGGAGTAATTTTCCCCCAATCATTTGGAAGGTAGCAAGATAGCTCTTGACCTCTCTAGATACTTGGCAAAAGAAGCAGGGGGAAAAAAAAGATACTAAGCATAAGTAGGTAGTCATTGAAATGAGAGATACAGTCTAAAAATGCAGCCGGGCTTTCCCCCGTCCCCCAACTTCTTTCTAACTTTGCTTTATTCTTGTCCATACTCCATTGGATTGGTCTGTTTCTCCTTACCAATCACTGTTGTGGGTAGGCATTTTGCCAAAGATTTTAGGAGGGGTATCAAACAAAACAAAAATGTAACCTGATGAAATGGGGATCTTGGGAGCACCTGAAAGCAAATGAGAGAGGAATAATGAGATGAATACACTGTCCTGAACAGTTCTGTTTAACAAATGCAAAATCAGGTTTGAATTAACACCTTACCCCAACTCACAAGGTATTTTCCACTTAATCAGGGGGAAGACACAGAAAGCAGATAATTTCAGTATAACATGTTAAGTGCTAAAATGGGTGGTTTTTAGGAACACAGAAGAGAGGTACAGGAAAAAGGGGGTAATCAGAGACTAATTAACAATAATATACAGTTCATATATTACGTACCTATTTGCAGATGTGGATGATATAATCAAAGCTTGTAATTGGTACAACGATATTCATATAGTTAGCATAACTCAGGGCTTAGTCTCGTATCTAAGTATTCTGACTTCAAATCCTATATGTTTATTCAGTAAGTGAGCACATGTGGAGTGGGTTCACATCAATAAACTCCAAAATTAAAACTGAAATATATTGGCTGGGGAGCTGGGATTATATCAAACTAAAAAGTTTCTGCACAACAAAAGAAATCATCAACAAAACAAAAAGTAACCAACTGAATGGGAGAAAATATTTGCAAACAACACATTCGGTAATGGGCTAATACCCAAAATATACAAAGAACTCATACAACTCAACAACAAAAAAACCCAAAACTATTTGATGAAAAAATGGGCTGAGGACCTGAAAAAACACTTCTCTCAAGAAGACATACAAACGGCTGACAGACATGTGAAAAGATGCTCAACTTCACTAGCTATTAGGGAAATGCAAATCAAAACGAAAATGAGATACCACCTCACACCTGTTAGAAGGAACAGGACAAGTAATAACAAGTGTTGGAGAGGTTCTGGGAAAAAAGGAACCCTCCTCATACAGTGTTGGTGGGACTGCAAATTGGTATAGTCACTATGGAAAACAGTATGGAGGTTCCTCAAAAAACTAAGAATAGAGTTACCATATGACCCAGCAATCCCTCTTCTGGATATCTACCCCCAGAATTCAAAAAACATTTATCAGTAAAGATATATGCATCTTGATTTTCACTGCAGCATTATTCATGGTGGTCAAGACATGAAAACAACTGAAATGTCCTTTAGTAGATGATTAGATAGAGAAGATGTGGCACATACATACAACGAACTATTATTAAGGCATAAAATGAAATACTGCTATTTGTGACAACATAGATGGATCTTGAGATTATTATGCTAACTGAAATAAGTCAGACAGAAAAAGTCGAGAACCATATGATTTCACTCATATGTGAGATATAAAACTGAAAGCAACAAATGAACAAGTCAGACAAACAAACAAAAAATCAAAGACACATAACAATTCAGTGGTTAACAGAGGGAAAGAAAAGGGAAGGAGGGTAGAAAGGGGTAAAAGGGGTCAAATATAGGGTGGCAAGAGATCTGGCTTTGAGTAGTGAACACACAATGCAATATTGTGACATATTACAGAATTGTACACTTGAAAGCTACATAATTTTATTAACCAATATCACCTCAATAAATTTAATAAAAAAATAAATAAAAATTTAGGGATGAGGAGAGTAAAGTGGGGGAATTTTTTTTTAAATGGGTATTGACTGTGTTACAAAATAAAAAAGCTCTAGAGATCTGATGCATGACGATGTAAATATACTTATCATTACTTAACTGTATGCTTAAAAATGGTTAAGATGGTAAATTTAGTGTTATGTGTTTTTACTAAAATTAAAAACCTAAAATGTAATATTATGTGAGTCACAGTAACATAAATGTGCTAATAACTATCATTGATTATATAATAAACATAACTAATATGTGCGGAGCACTAACTATATGCCAGAGACTATGTTAAACATTTTACATGGATGATCTCATTTACTCTAACAGCCCCTTTTGACAAATGCAAAACCCAAGGCTTATGTTAGGTAACATGTGTAAGGTCTCATACAACCTGAGCATGAGCTTACTGACTGTAAAACTATGGCCTCAAGTCACTTCCCACACCAACTCCCTTTACTTAACTGTGCAAAGTATGCAATCCAAAATCAGATATACATTTGTTCTTGTCTTGTGTACACAAGAAGAACTAGATAAAGAAGATGATGCCTCATCAAAGGTCAAAATGAAGTCATCAATAAACTAAAGGGAAGACCACGTGGAACAGGGTCTGTAGAGGCTATGACCACTATGGTCAGTAGAGACTCTGCACTGATGAAAATCAGTCAGATAATCAGACTCCCAGTGTTTCTCCTCATTTGGATTCTCTGTGGCACTATTTGCTGCAAAAGGAGGTCTTCCCAGGTAACAAGATGATGTCATCTGTGCCTTGACGTCAAGTGAGTCATTTCACTGTCATCATGTAGTAGGCACCTCAATGTGGATCAGGTTCATCCTGTGAGCGTCCTATAAGTTTCCTGGTGAATTTTATATTTATTCTGAGGTAACTGCATTTGACACCCCAGGCTGACTGCTATTTACGTGTGACCAAGATAAGTACCAAGCTAGCCAGCTTTTGCAGTTGCGAAGAAAGTTATAGGCAGGAAAACATAATTGGACACTGAAATAAAGGTCACAGCATGTAAATACCACGTCTGGACTCCAGCCAGGGAGGGAAAACTAAGAGCGTGGGTGTTTCCATCAGCAGCAGCAGCAGATCACCTGGGAGCTTAGAAACACAAAAGCTGAAGCCCCATTCCAGAGCTACTGAATCAGAGTCTGCATTTTGACAGGGTCCCCAGGTGATTCTTATGCACGGTAACATTTGAGGAGCCCTAACAGAATGTATACAGTCTTCTAAAAATTTAGTGTTTGGAGAATGTTTGATTGCAAATTAAATTACCATGTAAAAAGGAAACAAGAATTGACTAAATTAGGCAAGATTATCATACTAGTTGCACATGGCTTTTCTATTTTAATTTTTTTTTAACATTTAAGATCTTATCTATCTCATTACTGATAAGAAAATTGTCCAAAGAAGGTAAAAAATTACATCTCTAGGGTAGGATTTCATTCTAGGAATTCCTGCTCTAGATCCCCAAATGTTTCCTGTAAATCACATGACCTCATTAGAGGAATTCAGAAGGTGACACTAACTTAGAATGGTCAGAAAAAGTAGGGCTTGAATCGAGTCTTGAATAATCAGTTAGGTTTGTATAAGAAAGGAGTTTCCAGAGTAGAGAAACAATAGGCACATGAACACTTGGTGACTGGTATGTGAAAGTATTTTTCAGTAGAAGGCTAAAGAAAATATTTAAATGTAGGGTTCATGTACCCACAAGAACATCAGGAAGAAAAAATGAAATGATGATGGAAACCAGGTCATGGACCTTGAAAGCTAACCAAAGGATTTGACTACTTGGTTTCTTAGGGCATAAGTAATATATTTTCAGAAGATAAATTATTCCAGTTTTATTCATTAAGCTTTTATTATAAATTTTAATATGCAATGATTAATATGCTTTAAACATTTAAGATGAATAAATTCCAAGAAACACTTTAGAAGAGTCTCTACACAATTTCACTGTGGCAATTGTGCCTTTTGTAATTCTGCACCTGCTTCCTTAACTGCTGGCTGTATCCCAGGTGACTTGATATCACTGTTTTCTGATGGGCACACGGTATTTGGCAGAGCAGTTGAGAATGTACAGGGATAAAGACAGCATCAGCTAGGGGCACAGGTGTCTTTTAAGTAGGGCATTGGGTAGATGACTCACCTCTAGAATATCAAAAGAGTGGGGAGTAAGTCAAGTAGCTAGAGTGGACCTGAAAATATATGTACTATTAGGTCAATGATATATGAGTGTAAAGTGTTTTTCTACTAAGGGTCACATGTACAGAGCATCTTGACTTCTAAGCAGTTTCAGAACAAAACAATTGCTGTTTAAATTAAGGATAGGAAACACGTGTAACACTATAAACACATAAAAATATCAGTTTAATATTATATTGAGATTAAGAAAAAAGAAAAGGAGAAAGAAATAAAGGGAAGGGAAATTGAGACAGAAGAGAAGGAAGATGCAGAGAAAAAAAATATTAAGAAGAAATAAGAAGAAAAGAATACATGGTGAGAAGATAATTTATTCAAAGTTATCAAGCTTTTTAACATTGTTAGCTACTTTAATAATGCTCTAACTCCATGTGGTAGGTGTTACACCCATTTCACAGACAAGGAAATTGATGCTACTAGAGATTAAGTAATTTTCCTACAATCATATGGAAAAGGGTTAGTTAACATACTACCTGCTAACTATAATCCTAAATCCTGCTTGCCTCTGGTTCCAAGTTTGAGAGTCCTTGGTGTTTTGGCAAAGAACCCTCTACCAGACACTGAACATTGCATAGACTGAATCAATAATGTCTCCCACATATATGCCCTACTAAATGTTAAATGTGCACAGGTTGCACTGTGACTATTTAAATATACATTAATTTAAGTTTAATTTTGTGTAGTATTAAGTATAATCACTATCAACAAAATCTAAAAATCCAATCACTCTCAGTTAGTTAAAAAGGGAGTCCTTGTATTAAAAAAACCTGAGAATGATCATGAGTATAATCCTCATAATATTCCACCCAGAAGAAAGGAGTCACAGCAGCCAACTGAGGCCAACATTTGACCTCTCTACCCCTCATACCGACGGTCTTCCCCCTGTCTTAATGATTTTCCTCCTTCCTTTCCATTCTGCTCACAGGAGAGACAAGTGATTTTCTCTAATGGCAAAGTTGATCCTGTCACTTTCCTGCTCAAAGCCATTTAACTGGCCCCATAGCCTCCAGACTAATAATAAAACTGCTGCTGTGCATAAAGATCATTCTATCATCTGGGCGCTCCCCCAGCAATCTGGGCTCCAGCTATCTAAGCTCCAGCCTAATGAACTCTTTCACTTCCTAGGACAGACAGGCTAAGGGCTCCTTCTTGCTGTCCTACCTTTCTATTTAAGTTCTTCGTCCCTTCCATGCTTCAAGATTCATTTCTCAGAATCTCACCTTCTACTTTTGACACCTCTCCTTCCAGAGAGCCTTCTCTGATTGTCTCATTAAGCTGAATTAAGGGTTCTTCCCTCAGCAGTCTTAATGACCCCCTAACATTGATCACATTGATTGAAATTGCCCTGTAAATGGATTCTAAGCTCTGTAAAGATGGAAGCCATGTCTGACCTGTCCTCTAAACTCTAGCTGCCTGCCTGGCATGTAGCAGGTGCTCAATAAAGATGTGCTAAATACCATTTTAAAATTTCATCAAAATGGTGCTATCTCCATAAGAAGGAGAACAGAACTTTTTCTTTGTTTGTGGGTTGTTGTTGTTGTTTTGGTGTAATTCCTTGCAGAAGAAAACTACTCATCAATAAATCTACAGTCAGAGCCTCAAGTACAGAGACAGGGACGTGAAGAGAGCAGGGTTATTACAATGACTGCAAGGAGCCAGCAGCCCAGGCAGCAAGTCTTAGGGTGCTTGGCCAGATTTCTTACATTCAAGTCCTGGCTTTCCTTCCCTAACTGGTAGAATTAATATCAGTTGCTCAGTTTTTCATTTCCACAAAATCTTCAGAGTTCCTCAGCAATATTAATACAGAGTTAGTGATAAAATTTACTTAATAGTTTAATAGCATTGCTTTGCGTATATTATGTTTTTAACATGGAATTTATATAATGCCTATTCTTTAGGGGAGCACTCTGTTCAAAGTCCTTTCTAATTGCCCTTCGAAATGCATTCCAAAAAGAGGTAGATCACTGGCCTGGGATTGTACCCATTCTGCAGATAGAAACCTAAAGACAAAGAGGTCAAGAACCATTTCTCCTTGAGCACATACAGAAGGTTTTGGAAAGAGATGTTTTCTTTCTCTAACCCACTTCTCTCCTTTTGTCCCATTACACAGACTTTCCTCACACCATAACAAATGCTTTATTGTGAGTTATTATTTTTTTAAATACATTTTTCTTTTCTATTAGACTTGAAGCTTTTTGCAGACAGAGGCTGAGTCATACTTTTTGACTTTAGCTTAGGATCTGGAATTGTGCAGACACACGCACACACAAAAGTTTGCTGTAATGTTTGCCCACTTCTTTTAAGTACTGCTCTCCCAACCTTGCTCTGAGGCTTATTGTCAGGGAAGCAACTCTATTTTGTGATTTATTGGACAGAAATCTCAGCTTCAAAAGAAATAAATATTTTCTAGTACTCTCCACTTCTCCCCTCTAATTCTACCAATTTTATACTCCACTTAATTTCTTTAGTGAAATTGAGCTCCCACCTTTTCATGGAAGTGCAGGGTACCTCTCAATATTAAAAAATCCTACTTTTTTTTCCTTTGAAGTTACAGAGGACATGATTTGCAGATCCAACTCCGAACAACACTAATGCCAATACGAATTGAATAAAAGCAATGCTCTGCAATTTTAAATTTAAATCTTAACTCATCGAATCTAAATGAGTTAAATTTTTGCTTTTCACTTTAACAATAGAGGACTCACACATATTTTTGAAATAAATGACTCCTACATATTAATGCTAATGCAAATCTCTCTGGAGATTAATGGGTTTCTGCCATATCTTAAAGGAGGCTGTTAGAGAAAAAGGAGCAGCTGAAGGTTTTGTAGGGCCTTAGTCACATAGTTCAATAGTAACAGTCAGGGAATGAAAGGAGAAAACAAAAAATAAAAACAAAGCAACTATTCAGTTAGTCCAGATTGGAGGGGAAAAAAAAGTCCATAAGCTAATTGATTATAGCTATGATGACAGCTGATTATACTGTCTGCTTGCAAAACAAACAGGCCCCCCTCCTCAAAAAAAAAGACAAAAAAAATACACAGCCCTGTTTAGCTGCCTTTCATTGGTTCATTGGTGAAATACCCTCTAAGTAGATGATGCAACATAATCTATCCTTTCTCTGATAACAAAGTGAACTCAGAGATGTGGAAGTTGTGTTGGAAGGTCTGGTCTGCTGAGCAGAGTTAGGCAGTCCTACTGACTGCAGGTGCTACATCACACTGCTGTGTGTAAAGGAGGAGCCTCTGGGACACATCTTTTCTGTGCCCAGATGACTTAGGAATGATGACACTATTTTAGGGCTACTGATCCACTGTCAAATGAACCATCTGCATTCTCATGTTTATTTAAGATGAAGATGCTTTGCCCTCGAAACAGTTCCCCAACCTCCCTAGTGGCCCAGAACAGCTGGTGGCCCATTCTGCTCAAGGAATGACACAAACAAATGCAGCACTCACCCTTGGCAGGACAGATAGATCATAAACAGCAAATTACAATGAAATACACTGAATTCTCTGATGGTGCTCTAGGGGCACGAAGGAAAGGGCAAGTGGCTCTGCTGTCGGGTAGCTGGGGGTAGAGAAGTCTTCTTGGAGCAGATCTTAGAATAGGGTTGCTAAGATCATCAAGAGTTTGTGTGTAAAACACTTAGCAGAGGATCTAACAAAGGTTACATTTTCAAGTGAAGAAATGTTTTGTGATGGATAAAGTAATACTATTTCTACTAACTGGAGGATGGGTGTTCTGGCAGGAAAACAGTATCTCATGCTGGAATCAAGGAACAGTTCTTTGTGGCTAGAAGATGGGAGAAGTAAAGGTGAGATTCTCATTTTAGCAAGATTGTTGCAGAGTGGAGTGGACAGGAAGATTAAGAGAGGGAGAGGAAGTTGAAGCCAATTAGGCATCTGGAACAGAAAGGTCAATCGAGATGACTGGGACTCAGTACTGTCTAGGGGACAGTACTGACGCAATATTGCCCTGAGGTAAAAGGAATCAGCAGCAACCAGGTTCTCACACAGGCAAGGCCAGCCTGCAGCACCTCCCAGCCTGGCCAGTCTCCAGGCAAGTGAAGGTCACATCACATCCACACAGCTGCAGCCAGGGCTAGTTTTCTTCTTAGATTCTGGCACCTTTAGATGCTAGAGCAGAAGTTCTCAGCTCTGCCTGCACCTCGCCTGGAAGCCTCAGCTCCACTCCAGACCAACTGGTTCAGAATCCCTGGGAAGATGACACGTTTGAAATGTCCCTCACAGCCAGGACTATGAGCCATAGCCCAGTTGGCAATCAGGCATTGGCGTACGTGTCTCTTACTCAGTACATGTCTCAATAAGTTTCCAAGAGTGTGCATTGGTTGTGGGGGCACATGGTAACCAGATGGGGGTTTCCCTGCATTCAGCTGATCATTCAAGAGGAGGCAGCACTGTTAGCAGAGGAGCAAGCAGGGCCCTGCCACTTTGTAACTTGAGTGTCATGTTTTCGAAAGCTCTAAAAATGCCTCTGAACACATCCAAAGGAAGTGTTCCAAAAGAATTCAGGGGGTGACACCACAAAAGCAGAAGATAGTGCAGATTCTCAGTCACCAAGTGACAATAAATAAGGAGGCAGGGGAAAACACAGGTCTTAGATTTGGTCTTCTACAAATGGGTCGAGTGACTTCTGTAAAGTTCTGCCTGTATATTACACTCTGACTCTGCAACCAGAACTCTGCACACTGTGGACAAAACAATCTTAGTGAATAGAATGACATCCACCTGAATTATATCTCAGTAAAATTATTTCTATTTTCCAAGCTCTGTTCTCCAAAAGATACTACTCTAAGTGCATTGCATTCCTTATTTGTTCAAGATGCTCAAAAATTCTTGGAGAAAATTATTACAGGTTACATACATATGGAGGAATGAGTATCTGAAAGCCTAAGTAACATGGGAAAGCTCACCACGCTAGGAAGTGACAGATCCAACCCTGAACCCATATCAGATAAAACCAGTGCTGGCGATCACCACTTGGTTATCACTTACATGTCTCCAGGATTCACAGCCCATCTTTGCGATCAAAGGCTAAGTCAAGTTTAGAATTATCTTTGAGTTTCTCCCTAGACCTGCTCCACTTTTTTTTTTTTTTTTTTTATTACTAGATTTTAGAACAGTGAGAGAAGAGGGCCAGGGAAGTTTTGCCAACATAAGACTGCTCTCTCCCGCCGCTCACAGGGTTAGTTCCCTCTCTCTGAGAGGAAGAAACCAAATTAGGGCCCTTTTAGCAGTTAGTGTGTGAATCTATTGATTAGATGTGTTCTTCTTAGAAGTGAAGTTGGGCACTGAGGGAGAATTTTGGTAAGAAAAGAAGTGGCTAGGCCTTTAGCACATGATAGTCAGAGTTTAATGACTTGTTAAAAATCAGCTTTTAGCAGACATGCCTTTACCTGCTATTTTGGATACATCATACGGGAAGGAAAAGAAGGTAGATAGTTGTGAGCAAGGCTATAAGGACACTGAGACTGCAAAACTGAGATAAGTGTGAATGCATGCACCCATTCATTCATTCATTCAATCATCAGACATTTACTACTGAGCAACTTTTTTATTTTCATGATTCTAATATATACAAATTTCTATCACTGGTTTAATTATTAGCATTTCTTAACAACATGATTTAAATTTCGGTTACCAAAGTATACTGTGAGTTAGTGCATAAAAAATAAACTTGCTACTAGCTCTGGTCCACAGATCACTATGTAATAACAAATGCACATCATGATCAGTGACTCATCTTGTCATTTCTTTTGAAATCTGTCCCATAATGGACCACCTAACACTTGTTAAGGGTTCACACACAGACGGTAAAGCATGTACTTGTTTTGCTTCCTGTCTCCCAGTGATGAACCCACATGACATTTTACAAAAGTGGATAATCCAAAGAGGAAAGTGCCAACAAAGACTAAAGGGCAGCATAGAAACAAAAAGTGATAATGGCATAAGTGAAATTCAAACAGAACAATGAAATTAAAGAAGATATAGTTAAACACAGAACTTTGACACTGTCACCCTTTGAGAAACACCAGATAGGCAGTCAGGAGAACTTAGTAAAGGAAAAATTATGGACACAAGTGAAGAAAGTGGTGGAAGTGAAAAAGATGAAGATATTCCAGAGAAAATAACAGTGACAAAAAACTTCATGGTAAAAGAACTCTTGGAGATATTTTATAATATTGAAAGTCAAAGCATAAAAGTTTGGAAGCTGATCCAAATTTAGAAAGGAGTGTAAGAATTAGCTACAGTATAGTAAAGATGCTTGCTCAGTATTATAAATTATATAATCCTGACCAAAAAAGTCAAGAACTAGTTAAAACTACTCTTTTTTTAAAAAAGAAATATAACACTTAATTCTCAAGGTTTCTATATTTTAAATGACAGTGTACTCCACATTCATTTTACCATTTTTTTTATTTTCCTATACATTTATAACCAAAAAGAGAGTTATAAATGTAGAGTTTTGACAAAAATTTTGAAAGGTCATAGGCAATAGTAGTTTTTCCCACTATTATTAAGATGCCTTTTTTTGGTCTTACACTACTATGCAAAGTGAGTGCCTATATTATGTGTCAGGAATCAGTAAAGCACAGTCCCTTTCCTCTTGGTGGTCTTACATCAAACAAATTAATTTTAAAAATCATGTGACTATTTGTTCTATGATTGATGAGGGTGCTAGACTAGTTCAGAGCACCTATAAGAGATTTTGAGAAACTGAGGTTAAGTAAATTTGGTAGGGGGGATGGAGAGAATAAAGCAGCAAAGGAAGTCCAGACTGGGGTCCATGTTGGTGGAGAATGCAAATCTCTTCAGCCCAGCAAGTCTACTTCCTCACCCCAGAGGCAGGGTGAGGAGTGACTCCGGCTGGTTTTTAAACTGGCTGCCAACAGCTCAGTTATAATGCCAGATACATATTAAATGCCATCAGAAGACAGAGATACAGAGTAAAGTTCCTTCTTAAAAATAATACAGAAACTAGAAATGCTAACAAGTGCCATTCTCAGACAACTTGTGTGAATAAAGTTTCCTAAAACTTGTGCAAAGTGTTTGGATGCAAATCTCTATACCCCCAAAGCCATAGACATGCAAAGTAGCATCTGGGCTGTGAAAATATATGTTAAGGAAATCAAGTCCTGAGAATATATGAAATGACACATCTGGCTTTATGCACCAGCTATGATTTTTAAGTCTAAAATATATATATTGGATGGTTTTTCTGCCATAAAATACATTTGAAGTTTTAATTTTTGGCCCTTTCATAGGAAGATGTGGGACTGTGTGATATGCATGTGAATGCACCCAGGAACACACAGCTGTTAAGAGGTGGAAGATTCCTTAGAATTCATTCATCCTGTCCAATCTCTACATTAAAAAAAAAAAAAAATGCAGTAAGTTGAGTTTAGGGAGGCCAACTGTCTAGCTCCACAGTCAGATTCCTGTCTCATAATAACAACAGCCAACATTTATTGAATATTACTGTATGTTAGGTACAATGCCGAAGGCTTTACGTTGAAGCATTGTGTCTTTCATGTCTCATGAATCCATGAAGTAGTACCCACTCCAGTTACCATGGTGTAAATTGCTCATGTTACTCAGCTAACCTAAGCTAACCATGAGGAAGCTGGGATTTGAAATCAGGCCGAAGAATCTACTCTGACATTCTTAACTACTATACTGCAATTGTTAACAAATTACCTTTTCTGGATACTTAACCATATGCCCCTAAATTCGGTAACCAAGGTCCCTACCCCTAGAGGACCTGAGAGTCCAGCTTTCCAAAGACAACAACCAATTTTTAAACAACCTTATTACGTAAGTAATATAATTCTTATTTACGGATGAGACAACTTAAAGCTCAAAGTTCAGTGGTTTCCCGAGGTTGTGTAGCTTATAATTGGTAAAAGCAGGATCCAGCCCCGTAAATCTATCAGTTTTTTCAGACACAGACGCCTGCCTCCCTGCATTAGAACTATGCTCTCCCTCAGCAGGCCCTGGCTGTTTGAACAGAACTTGCATACATCAAATATCTGATGTGACATCAATGAGAATCCAGGCATTTCTGGAACCAATTTGAATGAGCAGCAAGAATTTCATATTCCTAAATTTCTCTCAGTGACATATAGTATCAAGAGTCTAGCAGCTCAGAGACAGACTTCTCACAAAGAGGCCGGTGGGGACGCAAACTCACAAAGTATGGTTATGGGGCTGCACTGAGGTGAAGGAAGAGAAAAACTCACTGGTTGTTGTTCCCCCAGAAAAAGAACAATAGACTTGAAAAGCAGTGTTAAGATGCCTGCAAGCAGTGGGCGCTAAGAAAGAAAGGCATTGCTGTTACAGGAAGAGAGACGGAGGGGAATCTACTATACTCTTCATTTTATTGGTCACAATCCCTCACTGGTCTGCCAAGAGAAATGGGTCTGCAAAAAGCATAATGACTCTCACCGCAGCTCCTTAGCCAGTTTCCAGAGGTTCTCAGCATAGCAGGCAGCTGCTCCTCAAATTCAGCTCCACTCCCCTCCTCCTGGCTGATTTGTGTGCTGTATAAACTCCTCCTGCCAACACATTCTCCTGAAACTCTTGAGTTGTGGCCAAACTCTTTTAGGAGTGAAGCAGGTGGAGCCACTTTCCCAGGCTAGTGGCAGAGCTACTTTGAGATGCTTTGCAACACAAAAGGGCCAATTTAAGATGGGATTACTTTTTTTTTCCCCCTTTTAAAAGCAGTAATAAATCGTTTTCCAGATGTTGGCTGTTCCACTTTATTATTTTTTTTTCTCTTCTCAGCTGAAAATGCTTTAGCACCAGAAAGGTGGAGGAGGTAGAGCCTGCCTGGGGAGCCTGCTGAAGGGAGCCTGGGAAACTGGTGACTCCCAGATCCGTCCTACCCCTTAGCTAGCCGCTGGTGTTTGAAATTCCAACACTGAAGTGTTAGTCTAGTGCCTTCTTTTAAAATGTACATGAGAGTAAACAAAGTTATTCACACTGCAGAGTTAATTCCTCAGCTGGCAGGCTGGGATCTGCTGGCTCTCCTAGGCCAGGAAATGCCTGCTTCCATCAGCCTTCAGGTGAGAAAAGTATTCAAAAAGGGATGGTTTAGGGAAGCCTACCTCCTACCTTCACCTTTTTGTGTGGCCACACCAAGCCACAAACTAAGTCCGCCCTTTCTGAGAGATTAACCCCTCTTCTCATTTCTTTTGAACTAGGAAATCCAATGCTAACATTAAGACATCGTTTAAAGCTTTTCTTGATAGTTTGGGATGAACAGTTAAAACTTGGAAATTAGGATGATTTTTATTTTTACCTAAAAGCATTTTCCAAATAATGCTTAAAGGGACTCTTCATTTTCATATGTGGTGCAATTTTCTTTTTGTTTTGATTTGTATAGTATATGCATATGATGCCGCGGTGCATATTCATGTATTGATTGATTAACCAGTTGCTAAGTGAAACCCAGACATTTAAATTTCCTCTCTCAACTATTGATCATTATTGCAATTAAGTTTAGTATGGCACTATTTCCCTGTTGCTACACAGATTAAATGTTATGGTCGCCATGGTAACCACCTACTCTTTCTCCCTGTTATTCTGTTTATCAAACTTAAAAGTGCACAGGCTAGAAAATCCTAGATTTTTTTAAAACTCAAATAGGAATCAACCAAGCTCACCTAAGATAAAAATTATTCAGCATAAATGTTTTATTTAAAAAATCAGCTGTAAATGTGTTTATTGGAAATAAATTATAACTAGGGAAACAGAACTAAGAGATTGACTCTGCTCAATTGCTTGGAGAGTTGAAAAATGGTTCAAAGTGGTTTTCAGGTATAAAATGAGATTATCACCAACACCTCTGGTCTTGACAGACTGATTGCCTTGATGAGGGAGTCTCACAGGTTTTAGGTCGGGTTACAAGCTAAATAAGGTCTGTTTAAACCACACCTATGGGTGGGGAGTACATTTTTTTCTGTATGGATTTCTCTTCTTCCCCATTCAAAAACAGAAAAAAAAAAGTTTAACAATAAACAAATTTTCTTTAAAAGCAGTACTTTACTCATATATTTATTTCACAATTAGTCTGTCAATAGTTGACAAGGGAGTATGATGAAATCAGATGAGCCCCTGAGGCAGAAGCTTAGGTTCCAGGCACAGAGACAGATAATCAATTACACCCCCTAGAAGAACGAAGGCTGCACAATTACGGATCATGTCCCCTGTTAAGCACAATTATTTGACCACCATTTCCAAGTCAGTCAGCCACAAGTGGGAGCTGATCACTAGGGCAAGTCAATTATTGCAGACCCCATGAGACATCACATCCTCCTTTAAAAAAAACAGTGCATTGAGGAATTTTCATTAAGAATCTTTCTCTCAACATCCTGAAATCATTTGAACCATTTGGCTCCTAGAAACAAGAAGTAATGACCCTTACAGATGAAAACTCACTTCCTGCCCTCAAATGTCTAGCTTGTCTGAGACAGGTATTTTGCATCTTCCCAGTCACCAACATGGACATGGGCATAATTGCAAGATGACTCTTCTTACTATTTCTAATAGGAAAACTATGTTTTGATGAGACCAAGACAGTTCATTTCCTTTGCTCACGGGGGTTGAAATACTATTTTCAAACTGAATAGGCTTATTTTTATAGCTTCTACATAGCCGATCTTACCCAATATGATCAACACATCTACTTATTTCCTGGTTGAGATTGCTTGGGGACAGATTTTGAATGTAACAACACTGGTTAGTAAGACACATCAGACCCTCCAAACAGAATTGAGAGACCTAGGGACCATCCTAAGTATAGGCCACTGTAATTCCCATTCATAGTTATTACCTGCAAGTCCCACTGTCTTCCACTTCTCATCACCCAGGGCTAATGTGGTGTGTAGAGATTAGGTTTATAGGAAAATTCAAGAGAAACTAGTACAACACAATGTCTTTGTACTATGAGTGATGCAAATACTGACATCTGGAAGACCTATAATGATCATTTGTCATTTGTTCCTCTGCCTCTCAGCTGGCTGACTCTTCTTCCCCAGAAACTTTCAAAATTTCTTTGTGTATTTTCCAAAGCTCTTAGCTTCCTCTTCTAGTCAAAAGTCTTCCTGATTCTAGTATCCTTCATACAAAATAACAAAAAGGGCATTGGGTGACAGACTACCAGATTTGAGATTTAATTTAAAGTTTAAGACTAAGGAGTCTGAAAATTTGGTTCTAGTCCTTCTTCAGCCAAATCTAGCTGGACAAATTTGGTCAAATCACTTACATTTAGTTTTTTCATCTGTCAAATTGCATATTTAATGAGATAAAACAAAAGAAAGTGTTCTGGAAAGTTAAAAATTTAGTACAAATGCCAGATGCCATACAACTAGTTTATAGTCTAAGTCATACTATAGTTTTGAGACAATTTCAGACAAAATCATTGATTTTGGAGGGCATACAGTGTTTGTGTCATGGCATCACAGTTCTAGTTATCTAAGCTAGACACTTCAGCCTCAAACCTTGATTCTACATCTAGTCAGGCATAAAATCCCATCAATTCTATGTCCAAAATGTCTCTCTGTATGTCTCTGTCTATCACCACTGCCACTGGTATGAATGAGGCTCTCTCTAAACTAGTTCCCTCCCTCTAATCTCACCTTCTCTCAATGAATTAGCCATATCATCAGTCAGAGAACTCTTTCTAAAAATGGTTTCTTTTTTGTTAAATCTTTTGCTGATTCTTCTTCAACTGCAGCAAAAAGCTTATGTTCTTAGTAAAGCACATTACTCCTTCACAGACTAGCTCTCCTGATAGCCTCTCTTCTCACTGTCTTCTTCCTGGAGAACTTGGGACTTTGCACAGACAGCTCTTTCTTCCTATTTGTCTGCTCATGCCACACATTCTTCTAAAACACACTCAAACATTGCTGTCTCTGGGTTTTCTTCTGAACTTCACAGACTGAGTTAATGACCACCCCACTATGCCCACAGCGCCTTCTGCATTCCTTTTATTCCAACATTTCTCCCATTACTTTGTAATGTTTTGGATCTTTGTTTGTCTAAAGGTATCGCTAATATGACCCAGCATAGCATTTCTGATGTCCTGGTTTTACTGAATCATGAAAGACTCAGCATAAATCTCTGGACTCATCTGAGAGCTCAAGGGCAAGAAGCCATCTCTACCCTACTTTTGGTAATGGCTTATGTCATAATGGCAACACCCTTGGCTTAAGCCTGGTATGGACTTCTCCAAGAAACAGGTTCGGTTTCTCCACTTTAACTTAAAATTGAATGAAATGAGGCTACAGAGCCTACATACCAGTGATGGCAAAGTAGGTTGGTAGAACACTGTTGCCCTGGTTTTGTTCTTTTGTTCTATAATGCAGAAATAATCATTATAACTTCCAAGTAGGTAGCTTCCAGGGCACGCTACCATGAAGACCTCTGAATAAATTATTTTAGACAATTCTAGGTTAGGAATAGTTCTACCCAGGAGAGAGGTATGTAATTCTGTAAAGCAAATCTTTCTTATGAATTGGCTACTTAGCAGGCAAAGTTAGAAGGCTCAGACTCTTCTGATGTTCTGCTCTAGCCTTATTCACTCAATGCCATTAGGGGTAATTTTAAGAGTTATTCTGTAAATGACTCTAAATATAAAGTCTACTGCTGGAAAATTTCCATTCAGATTCAAAGACAAAAAGAGAAAGGGGACCTAGCTAAGTAAAAGTTTCATGTGGCACGGTTAATGAATCAACAACAAAGGTAGGTAGAGTTTTCCAAAAACATTATGTCAAATAATATGACAGCCCAAGCTTCCCCAGGTGAATGATCCTCAGTCATACAGGACTTTCTCTTCCCCCGCCCCTGGAGCCTGAGTGGATGCCCTGGGGCCTGAGGACAGTTTACACTTGCTATAATCAGCTATAAATCACATCACTTTGCCTTAAGTCCTCCAAACCAGCCCAACCAGTCTTCACTATCCTCTGTAGGTTGAAAAATTCAGGATCAGCTCAGTTTTGCTGATAAGGAACTCAGCAGTAGTCAATTCAGCAGCTGCTTCAAGGCCTTTAGACTTCATTCTGGCCAAAGTTGAACCAGCAGACTTTATGCACCTTAATAACTGGATATTTTACGGTGAAGCTGTGCTGCTCATTTAGATACAGGTTCACTTACTGCTAAATAAACATACAACCATTTAACTCTATCTTTATTAAAGAAGGGAGAGCATGATAGTTTATATTCCATAAAGTCAAATCAGAAACCATGCAACTTGTATCAGAAAATTAAATTGCTTTATAGAGCAAAAAATAAAACAAAAAATTTTTTTAATTGTAGAAATATAAATTCATTATGAAAAAGTTTTTTTTTTAAAAGAAAAATATTAGAACAAAATAGAAATTAATACCCAGGGTCAATCATTGTATGTATGTTGGTCATTTCCTTTGATGAATTTTTCAAAATAAATTTGAGGTCACATAGCACAAAATATTTGTACTTTACTATTTCATTTGCTATAAATATGCACAAATTTTCCTATATTAGAATAGCTCTTTGTCAAGAATATTTTTTTATGATTTCCTAAAATGTTATTGATTAGATGTGTTATTGGTTAAATTACTCAACCATTTCCCCATTGTTGAAAATTTATGATAAAATATTTCAAATTTTAAGATTAGATATTTAAGCAATGGTATATATGATATTCTCAAATACTTTAGATAACTAAACAGATATTAGCAAGGATCAGAAACACCTAAATAATTGTCATTATGTATAAACTAGTGGTTATATTTATTCTCTGCATTTGGCATACTCGCTGGCTTCACATTCTGGTTCTGCCTTGCCTGAGTGCCCTTTTGGGTTATGTACTCTCCTCTGTCTCAGTTTTCTTATCCATTAACTGAGAATAAGAGTTGTGCCATCTGAAAGAGTTATCAAGTTAGAGTCTTTAAAGCACTTAGCTTAGCATTTGCCACACAACAGTCAATAAATGTTACCAATTTAGGATGATTATTGATATGATGTGATTCTAGAAGGCAGGTACAGGAATCTCTTTTCTGGAAAAGAGCCAAGTTAAGGGCTGGTGAAGTCACCATTTAATCAAAACACAATCTCTAGGTGGCTAAGAAGCTAAAAGATAATTTTGTGTGACCCCTCTCCCCTCACTCCAACCAGACGCCAGGTGCCCTTTGATTCTTTTTGGATGTCTCTCATACTGGGGGACTTCTTACCTATCAAGGTAGCTTTCACACTTAGAAAATTCATTTATATTGAACAAAAATATGTCTCTTTATAATCATTATATTAATAATAAACTCACAGATCACCCCAAAAAAGCTTTAACATTGACTTTTCAATAGAGTGAAATGATAGGGATCACAGCTTCTAATGGATTTATTTTGGAGTTTAAGAGATTGGTGAGAACCCAAAGACAGTAAAACCAAGACTGCATTACTCAGACTTAATAAGAAATTGAAAAGATTTATGTACTCATTATCATGTGTGCTTTCCTGTAAATGAAATAATCTAAAATAAAGGAGAGCATAATGAATTTTCTCAGAAAAAAAAATGTCTAAGGCTATAATTCTAAAAAGGCTCCTTTAAAGTTCAGATGGAAGCTCTTTAACAGTTTCATGTTTCATCTGGGGAGCATAACGTGGAGAAAGAGCCTTGCGACAAGTTTTGGCTGTATTTGTGAACTCATCTTCTGAGGGCATCTGTTTTTGTATAACTGAACCACTTTCTGCTCAGAAGTGAATGCTTAGAAGTTTTTAGAAATTGAAATTAAATGGCAACCCTGATAAACAACAGGGTGTATGAGTCAGTAAAGCCACACAACAGAACTTAATAAAATTTATCATCTTTCAATATTATAAATCATATCTCCACAGATTTGTGTGAGCCATCAGACATGCTTAAGTGTCACATCATTGGAAAAACAGAGTTTCTTTGCATAAAGATTACCTGACTGTACTTGTTATTATTTTTCTATTTGCAGTCTCTAGCACAGAAGCTGGCTAGTAGCTAGTACTCAATAAATACTCAGTAGGCTGACTTAACCCTAGGAGTCTTAGATGCCTACTTATATGCCTACTTCCTCCAAAGACTAGTTTACCTTGGTAGCTACTCAAACATTGGAGGACTACCACTTACTTTCCTGGCTTCTTCCTCCCCTCCATGGCTATTGTTTCTTTCTTCCAGATTCACTATCCCCAGTTCCTGCCATCTTATAACTCAAAGCATCAAACCCATTAATCCAAGGAACTTCCAAATGTGACCTAGGTTGTTTGTTTTTAAAGAGAGAAAGATCTCATTCTATATGTCTAAGACAGAAGATGCTCTTATGTTATCTGTGGAAATCATAGTGGACTCATATTTGGTAACATTCATTAAGAGTATTGGTTTTCATATTACAAATTACAATCCATAAGATAGTTGTAAAATCAATTTGGTATATATGATCAACATTTTTCTTTAATAGGATAGAAATATCAGAGGCATTTCACATAGTAAGAATACTATTTAATAAAATTTTTATTTTAAATTTAAGATTATATATGCCTGTGTGTTATTCTATATATTAATATATTCATGCATATTTGTCATACACTCACATATACACACACATGCAGGGCATCCCACAAGAAGCATAGAATTTGGTGTATTAGCCCCTATTCACCTGCTTGTCCTGGAACTTTTGTGTAGGGCTCGAACTGCACGGATATAAGGGGTGACTTTGTGTATGTGTGTCCTAAATTTTAAAATGAATATATTTCTCATTATGAGCTGGGGTTTCAGAAGAAAGTTTGATATCAATATTGGCCAATTGGAGTTAGAAACAAAAAGTGAGGATGTCACAAATATGCCATGCAAATACTTTCTTTGGTTCTCTTGGATACACCATTTGCAATTTCATAGGTATTCATTTTTTAAATGTGACCAGGAGCCACTGACCAGTAACTATTGAGTGAATAAAAGGTTATGAATTTAGTCCTCAAATATGTGGGTTACTAGAATTTATTAAGGACTTTAATTTGGTATTCCTCCTGGAAGGCTAGATGCCATATGGTGCTTGGTTATATCACACAGCTTCTACTGCACAGGCAGAGAGAAGGAAATCCTAAAATTTGGGGGCAAGATGCCTTTTTAGAAAGACACTGCATCAATACTTCCATTTTATTGACATAGTCATCGTTGTCACTACTATTCTTTTTTTTTTTAATTATAAACTTAGATGTGGTTTACCATTATCTCTTCTATTTTTATAAATATTTTGTTAACCTTAATGATACATAATTTGCATTAACTATATTTTGACCCAACATTTTCTAATATTAGGTTTCAAGACTTATGTACACTTAAAGATATATCACCCCTAAATGGGGATAAATATATCCCTATTGCTAAAGCATCTGCAAATATGATCCTCCCCATAACCACAGTTTGTTTTTTTACAATCATATTCTTCATTAACAGAAGGTTTGTTTGCCACTGGAAATGAACAGTTACTGGGGTAAATGAGACAGGATATTTTACCCTTTCTAAGTGGAAGGAATTCTAGAAAGTTTGAGATCCACTCATTTTATAAATGAAAAGATTGAGGTCCAGGAAGATGAACTGACTAATCAAGATTAGCAAGTGTACTTGGACAAAAACTCAGGTCTCTAGATTCATCTCTCTGCCATCAAATCACTCCAACTTCAGTTACACCCCAGAACATGGAGCCTGACCCAGAAGAGAGGCCTTATAAATGTACAATTAGTCACTTAGCTTAAGCAATGGAAATTTATTTTCTCATAGATGTGGAGACTAGAAGTTCAAATCAGGGTGCCGGCATGATCTTTTTTTTTTGTCTTGCTGATAGGTAGCTGCCTTCTCACTGTATGCTCACACGACTTTTCCTCAGTGTGTATATATGGAGAGAGAGAGAGAACTCTTTGGAGTTTCATCTTTTAAAGGCACTGATCCCATCATGAGGGCATCACCCTCATGACCTCATCTAAACCTAATTACCTCTCAAAGGACCTGTCTCCAAATACTATCATATTGTGGGTTAGGACTTCAATATGTAAATTGGGGGGTGTGCAATTCAGTCCTTAGCATGGCCTCATAGGATTATGAAAATTATGTACCTTAACCTGTCTGAAGCACTTTAAACAATGTCCAGTACTTGGTGAGTTCTCAATAAATGTTTGCTATTGTTATTTGTGGAGCCAAGTTAAAAAGGAAAGCAACCATTTAATTTACAAAGCAGATTGTTTAAGAATATTATTTAGAGAAAAATTCTAGAAACTAAAGTTAGTGCTATTTAAGCTCTGGGTGCTTTATATAAGGGCATTCTCAAATATATCAACACAACTGGTTAAATAATGAATCAAGGGAACTTGGGCGAGGTTTTCCCCTCTTTGGTCCATTGACTTTTCATAATCCTTCTTTGAGGAGTTCAGTTGGCTCATCTCTAGAAAGCTCTACTCCTCTTTGCACCTCCTCTATCTTTGCTCCATTTTCTGTGTCGATGGCATGGACAGGGAAGAGTAGGAGAAAAGATAAGCCTAGTATCTCTAACCTCAGCTCTTTAATCATGGAAGAAGGGTTATTGACAGCAACTCTATTTTAAATAAAAACTACTCTCAGAGAATTTTCAATTTGAAATGGTTATCTAGAGGTCAACTACTCAACTTGCATCTAATATAATGCTCTCCTCAGGAACAATCTTGTTTCCATATATAAGTTATGGAGACTTCATTATAATATAGGACAGTTATTTTTATTTTTGAACAATTTATTAGTAAAAAAATTCTTTACTTTGAGTTGAAATCCATTTTTCTATAATGTCTATCTACTGGCCCTAATTATATCTTCTGTATTGTAGTGTTGGACAAATGCTAGATCTCTAAAAGGGTTAGCTGAACTGAGCTGGTTCTTGAGGTGCTCTTCTAGTCTTACGATTTTCCTATCTGCTCTTATTTTTTCAGTGATGCTGTCTTACAAAATCTTTCATTTTCTCTTCTTTATGTCCATGTCTGTCCCACTCTGTTCAGCTTCCTCTGCAACCAGCTCTCAGAGAGTAAGAGGAGGGGCATCATGTAGCTGATGAATTAGTGATGATACCAATTCTCTCCCACTTTGCTTTATTCTGATCCATCCTCCTCACTGCCATCAGGGTGGACTTTCAATACACAAATCCTGCTCAAAATCCTTTAAATGTTACCCAGTGTTTGTAGTGGTGAGCTTGAAAGTGCTGGGGGTAAACAAGGTCAGAGAGTATACAAGATAGTGCACATGTCAGGAAAAAATTAGCAGTGCTTCTATTTATATTATCTGTTTCTCTTAAAAATCAGAAATCAAGCCTTGCTATATTCAATATGCAGATTGCTACTGGTGCTTTTACTCAGTCCTCTGTCAATGAATCTCTCTTTTGTTTAGGGATTGTAGAAAATTTTTTAAAAGGAGGAGTTTCATTAACAAGAAGAGCAAGAGAGTATCCTATTGATTTTTGTGGGCCTAGTCAGGAGGATCTCGATTGTAGAATCTTTACAATATTTTGCAAAAAGCTGGAAAATGGTCATAAGAGTCTTTTGTTCTACACAGATTTACTAGTTATATTGCTTAAAGTATCTAAGTGGTGCTAAACCTAATAATAAATTATGCATTTTTATTTTTCAATAAGCATTTAAATTTTGCTTATCTCTTCTGTGGATAAGTTGTTATCAGACATATGCCATACAGCGAATGATGGGGTTCAGGACATGGCAGAAGTAGAAGGACTCTCTGACCTTCCTCTAAAGCAGGTCTTAAATATCTCATGTGAGAGGTACCCTCCCTATACCTGAAAGAAAGAAGCATCTTTATTTCTGCAAATGCAGGAATGCAAAGGGGAATGTGAGTGAACAGGCCTTGTTGAGTTTCCCCCAATTCGCTACTCTTAGCTTGTACCATTTGTCCTATCACATCACTCCATGACTTTCCACTTAGCGTAAAAACATTCAGGTTTAGCCACTTCTTCCAGTCTTCATTTCTTTGTTTAGGCTTTTTTTTTGTCACACACACACACACACACACACACACACTCTCTCTCTCTCTCTCTCTCTCTCTCTCTCTCTATATATATATATATATATATATATATATATATATATATATATATAAAATACATTTATTTGTATGCTTTTCTCTTGTTAATCTTTCTTTTGTTACAAGGGACCCAGCTGAAAACTTGGAAGGGTAGAAGAAAATATAGTTTTCCTCCTCTATACAGGTAATTAAAAAGCACATTCAGAAAATATGGAGAAAAATATGAATTTGAGCCTTAAATCATGGACCAATCATTTCAAATGGATTATAAATATAAACTTGAAAGGTAAAACAATAAAACTTATAGAATATAATATAATAGCTTCATAATGTCAATGTAGGTAAATATTTACAGAACAAGATACAAACCACTAATCATAAAAAAGGTAGATAAATTTGATTATATTAAAATTACAAATTTCTGTTTTTCAATGCATATCACTAAGAGAGTAAAAGGGCAAACAATAACAACATATAACTAACAAAGCTGATACAAAATATATAGGTACTCCTATAAATCAATAAGAAAAAAGAAATAACTCAATAGAAACAATCCAGGATTTTCAAATAGCTGCTAAACAAACAAAGAGTCCAGCTTCAATCTCATTAGTCATTAGGGAAATTTAAAACAAAATCAGGTTTCCCCAGGAAAGTGGAATAGACTTATGTTTTTTCTTATTCCACCACATTGTTGAATTCCCCAGGTTCTGTTACTGCCTTGTATATTCTAGATTGGATGCTGGATAAGGCAGCAACCTAGAAATGCCAACAAGAACTAGCAAAAACAAACAAACAAACAAACAAGGTCCCTAAAAAGCCTGTACTAGTTAGCCAAGGACAGGAAATGAGCAGTCTAGCAAAACAAAACTTTTAGATAATAACAGCTTTACCCCAGCCAAATACCACAGAAAAAAGCCTGTAGTCCCCCCACCACCATCAGCAATAAAGGCTGAGCAAGGAGCCAGGTTTTGCATCTCTGGTAGTTAAGTGGAGACCATGGTGTCATGGAGACCATGGTGTCACGGAGACCATATGGGGAGACTGACCTTTTACCCCCCCCCCCCAGGCAGTAATGAGGTGCCATACCCTTTCCTGTCAGGATGACAATAGAGGACCCTGGCAGGGCTTCTGAGCTCTCATCCCCATCAGGTAGCAAGAAGTAGCCCCTCTCCAACCTAGCCTCTATCCCATCCTGGAAGTAATAAGGCCTTCTTTCACTTATCAGAGCAGTGTCAGAGGATGCTATAGAAACACAGATTTAAATAGTATCCAGAGCTTTATAATACTCCAAATGTTCTTTGACTTCTCAGTCAAAAATCACTTGTCTTACCAAGAACCAGAAGGATCTCAAACCAATGAAAAAACAAAGAACGATAAACAGACACTAACACTGAGATAATACAGATGTTGGAATTTTCAGAGAAAGATTAAAAGCAGTCATTGAACTTTATTTTCACTGTTTCATCGAGCAATTACAAAACTGCTTGAAACAAATGAAAAAATACAAGCTCTCAGCATAGAAACAGATGATAGAAGTAAAACTAAATGAAAATTTTGGAACTAAAAAATAACAATGACAAATTCAGTGGGTGAGCTCAATAGCACAATGAAGAGACAGGTAACTTGAAGATAAAGAAAAAAATTAAAATCAAGTGTATACATTAATTACCTACAGTTTTCTGTATGTCAATCATATCCCAACAAAGTGGTTAAAAAAATAGAAACTATATAAACTATACAACCTGAACTACAGAGATAAACTAGGCTGCAAATAAATAAATAAATAAATAAATAACAGAACCTCAGGGACACATGGGGTATAACAAAAGGTCCATTTATGGCATCTGAGTGCCAAGAGAAGAGAAACAGGGTGGGTTAAATAAGTCTAGTGGACCTACAGTAAAAGAATGACTGAAAAAGTTTTCTAAACAGGAGGCAATGATAAAAGAAAGAATCTTGAACACAGTAAACACAAAATTATGGATAAATGCAATAGACTTTCCTTCTCCTGAGTTTTCTAAATTATGTTTGACATTTGAAGAAATAAAATAAAAAATGTTTAATGTGGTTCTCAATGTAGGTAGAGAAATAGTTAAGACTATTATAAATGGGAAAGGTAAAGGAAGATAAAGGGAGGTAAAGTTTCTACACTTCTCAAATTAGTAAAATGTTGACACTAGTATATAAAACATAATACCTAGAGCAAACAATAAAAAGCTACATAAAGCTACACACTCAAAAACACTAAGATGATTCAAAATAGACTTCTAAAAAATGATTAAGTAAGCCATGGAAAGGCAGAATTAT
This sequence comes from Macroglossus sobrinus, assembly GCA_004027375.1. NCBI lineage: Eukaryota > Metazoa > Chordata > Mammalia > Chiroptera > Pteropodidae > Macroglossus > Macroglossus sobrinus. The sequence continues at coordinate 86,599 of PVKZ01003446.1, forward strand.
CAGAGAAATGAAAACCAGAGGGAACAAACACACACAAACAACAAAATAAAATGCAGCCCGATATATCAAAAAGTTAAAAAAGAAAGCTTGGTTTACCAATATTTCTCTTTCCTATAATTCTTTAAATGAATAACATTTTGTGAAGAATGCCCACTCAAACACTAGGGTTAAAGCAATTTATGAAATGCTAAAATTTTATATATAGTCAAGTAAAGCAATTGTGATTTTATTCAAAATTGACTTTTTCTCAATTTGGCATTGAATGTTAAAGTAGTAAATTAAAGGAGAAGCAAAAAATGAAAAAAAAATTTAAGCAGATTGAATATGTTTAATGCTCAAGATGATTAAGATTTCTGTCAGCTATGATAGACTAATGTAATTGTTGGATGTCCCAAAGTAACTTAGTTTCATTGGCTATGTATTCGCAAACAAGAAATAAAATTTCGATTCTATAATCTCTTTCTCTCTTCCTTCCTCTTCTCCTCTTCCCCTCCCTGTGAGCCTTCCTCTCCCCACCAACCCCCTGCCCCGAGAAACTAGTGTGTGCGCGTGCACACACACACACACACACACACACACACACACACACACACACACACACTGGAATGGTTAAAATAAAGAAGACTGATGATATCAAATATTGATGAGGATGAAGAACTCATGGGATTGTAAATTCATTTTTACTTTTGAAAACTGTTTAGTGTTATCTTTTAAAACTAAGCTAATCATGCCCTATATTCTAGCAATTTCACTCCTAAATATATATACCTTTGCCTGAAAGAACATGAACAAAAACATTCATAGAAGCATTATCAGTAATAGTCAAGTACCAGAAATAACCTAACTATACACATTAATATTAGAATGGGTAAATGAATTATCTTATTTCACACAACGGAATACTATACAGCAATAAAACTGAATGAACTATAGCTATACCCAACAACATGGATGAAAGTCATGAACATCAAGCTGAGTGTAAAAAGCTAGGCAGAAGAGAATACATACTGTATAATTTTATTTATTTAAAGTGCACCAGGCACAAACTAAGGAAAGGTGTTAGAAGTTAGGAGAGTGCTTACCTTTGGGAAAGAGGCCAATGGCAATAACTGGGAGAGGCAAAAAGAGGTACTCTGACCTCTTGATCTGAATGGTGATTACATGAGTGCACTTACACAAATGAATACCTTTGATATGTTATAAAAATGGTCAAAATAAATATACTTTCTCTATCTCGTATGACACAAAGCTTATATGTTAGCAAAAAGTGAGAAAGTAATTGTTTTTCAAATATACTTGTGCCATGGAAGTAGCATTCTGAAAATAAGGATTTGAAAACTTTTTGTTGTTATGTGCTTTGCTGTCCAAAATTATTTGTATGTTGGCTCTCTACACACTAAAAATCATGGGAACACAGTTTTTATCCTGTTCAAAAATCTTTCAAATAAGAAGTTTCAGTGGATTTTGAACTACTACTAATCATAACAATGCAAATGCTCTTGGTTTAATACTTTGTGATACAGTGATTTGAGCAATGTCTTTTCCTGTTTGGGCTGCTATAACAGAATATCAAAAACTGGATGGCTTATAAACACCACAAATTTATTACTCATAGGTCTGGAGGATGGGAAGGTGCTGGCAGATTCAATGACTGGTTCATAAATAACCCTGTCCGTTTTCACTGTGTTCTTACATGATGGTAAAGGTGAGAGTTCTCTTGGTCTCTTTCATAAGGGCAGTAATCTCATTCATGAGGGCTCTACCTTCATGATCTAATCACCTCCCAAAGGCCCCATCATCTAGCAATACCATCTTGGAAGTTATTATTTTAACATATAAATTTTTTTTAGTCCCTAGCAAGTGATTATTAATTTAGTAAAATAACAAAAGCAATGATAACTAGCACTTACGAATCAATTTTTAGGTGCCAAGAACTTTTTTTATAAATATTTTTCACATATTAACTCATTTAATTCTTATAATAATCCTAAGAAGTAGTCACTATTATTATTATTCCTATTTTATACATAAAGAATTACCCCAAAGTCTCACAGCTAGTACTTAGTAGACCCAACATATTATACGTATACAATAAATAAACATAAAATAAAGAGAGTGACCAAAGGTTATTTATTAATAGAAAAAGTCTGGAGACAAATTTCAGAGTTTAAGATTCAAGTTATACTGTGTGTCATGATCTGGTCTCTTTAAAACCTGTTCAGCCTTACTCCTCACCAGTCTTAGCCTCAAACTTGAGGCTCCTGGTGATTCCCAGAACTCACTGCACTCTTGGTTACCAGAGTCTTTTTCAGTGATGTTACTTGTAGAAGGCTCTCCCCCTATTAACCTATCTGACAAACTCTTGTTTATTCTGTATGTTTCACCCTACCTCCTCTCTGAAGCTTTTGTTGGCATCCAGGCTGTGAAGATTTCTATCTGTTTGAAAGATAGTTCATGTATGTGCGTGTGTGTGTGTGTGAATTGTCTCATGCTTTGAAGTCTCTAGAACACTAGACAAGTGTTAGATGATATATGAAAGAAAAACTGTCAGCCATTATGTAAATGACAATTTCATAGAGGGATAGGTGTCTATGGAGCTAGATTGTCTGGTTTGAATCCTGGGTCCTCCACTTACAAGGTATGTAACTTTAGGCAGGCTAATTTAAGTTCTCAGTGCTTCAGTCTTCTCATTTGCAAATTGGGGATAAAAACATCATGTATCTCATAGAGTTCCTATGGGGATTACATGAGTGAAAATAGGTAGAGCAGCCAGTGAATGTTCAATGAAGGGTGGTTGCTTTTATTATGATGTACTGGGTATGGTCACCCAGACATCAGCATCTATTTCTGCTGCTTTTTATGGGATTTCCTTACTACAGAGGCTGGAAAGCTAAATACCACATTTTCTAGTTTCCCTTAAAGCTAGGGTTTATGATGCAAGTTACATACTCACTGTTAGATACTCTTCTGCTGTATTGGAAAGCTAAATAAGGAACATCTTTTTGTTGTCTTTCTGCTGTCAATAAGATTATCCAGAACTGAGTGTTGAGAGGCAGTCCTGTGGTGGTAGAAGATGTAGCCACTGTTTTCTAAATTTTTTCCTTCTATTTCTAGATTAGAAGTATGGTGCTATGTTCTTGACTTATCCATTTTTCAGTGATAGTACAAATGTTTAATTCCTGAATCAAACTTATTTCTTAAATTATATAGGATGATTTCTATTTTCCATATGAGCTCTGATTGAAATCACATGGAGACCTGGGATCCTACACATGAATGCAGGGCTGGAATATAAACTAAACACTGTGCTTTATAAGTAATTCAACTTGTAAGGTATCACTTTCCAGCAAATATATGAACTCATTTCTTATATTGAATGTGGAAGTCAACATCACCACCCTCTGCGATTAAAAAATGACCAGCTCAAATATATATACTTCCCCTAGTCATTCTCTCATAAAAGAGTGATTTTACCACATGTTCTGGACCCAGATGGTTTAAGCCTGACCTGAGATCTGCTTTTAGAGTTCTGGAACTTTAAGTAGCCTTTCAATCTCTGGATCCATTTCCACTTTAATTTGATAGTTGAACATACTGACAAACAAAATGTCACGTGAGTGTTTATGATTCACCACCTCTGAGAGTATGAGACACCTGTTTGGCACCAGGCTTTGGTATAAACAAGGGTTTCAGGAAGTTTTTATTCCACCTACACAGGAGCTAAAACTATGTTCAGTTAGCTGCCCAGGCTTGCCCTGTAGTCATCGGATTTCATTTTGAAGTAAAATGATTAATTTCCAGAACCTTTTATATTGAGAAAAAAAAATAATTCACTTCTCGTTCTTAGAAATTTAATCTAGGCTCCATGCCAGCTGTCATTTTAGAATGCTATGATACACATACCTGTCATTAACAATTAGCAGAAACAACCCAAAATACTAATCTCAGTTCCCAAACTCTAGATATTGAGACTCAAGTCTGCTCTCCATGCATTATGATCAACTTACTTACTAATCCTGAGGTTTTGTTTTGTTTTGTTTAGTTTTTGTTTTTGTTTTGTTTTGCCCGGGTTTAACCCACATATATATTCTAGTGCTTATGAGGCACACTGTAAAATAAAAACCTAGCCAGAGCTATCAAAACCAATTTTATTGGTTGTGTTCTTTACATACAAGAAGTAGCCAAATTTGGTCGGAAGAGAGAGTAATTTTAAGCCAACATGGGGGTACTGAAGAATTTTTCCCTTTCTTATTTATAAATGGGTCTTAAAACACATATATAGAGTTCACTATATGCTAAACATTGTTTTAAGTATTAACTCATTATATAATTCTTATAATAACTTTATGATATAGATATTATTATTACATCCATTTTGTTGAGGAGGCCTCTCTGAGACACAGAGAGATTAATTACCCTCCCAAGGTCACACAGCTAGTAAGAGGGGCAGCTGGGATTTTGACCCAGGCAAGCTGGTGCCAAAGTCCTTACCTTTAACCATATGGAATGCTGCCTCCCTTTGGATAGAGTCTGTATTTACTCTGTTAGGTTTGCAAAATGCCACCTTAGAGTATATGATCTATCCTTGATATATATTTACCATGCTTCTGCCTTTTTTTTTTTTTCTCTTTCTACTTGATGTGTTCTCCCAGGACAATATCATTGATTACTATAGCTTTAACTACCAACCACACCCTGATTATTTCCAGACCTCTAACAGTAGATCAGAGCATTATCCTGTTCTCATGATTCATATAAACTGGACATTTTTTACCTGCAAGTCTCAAGGGCAACTCGGGCTCAACCTAAATTGAACTACAAGATAAGCTTTCCTGTCCCCCGCACTCTACTCCTCCAATAAATCTGCCTTTTCATGTATATTGTATCTCTTGTTTAATGACCCTACTTTCCACTCAACATGCTCATTGTTTAGTAGGGGAGAGAGACAAGCAAACCAGTCATTACCAGGGGCACACGACTGTTACATGGATATACCCAAAGGTCAATGAGCCCAGAAGGAGATACAACTGCCTGAGATGAAAGGGTGAGGGAAGGCTACACTAAGAAGGCAATATGTAAACTATCTCAAAACCAAGACTGCTTGCATCTTTCTCCTTATCTTTTCATATAGTTGAAGGGTATCTTATAGGTGCGCTATTTATTTGGTGTTAGAAAATATATGATAATTTTTCACTTTTAGCTCCAAAATGTAATTTCTGCAAAAAAAAAAGAAAAGAAAAGAGAAAAAGCATTTGAGCAGGTCCCACCCCATCCATTTAAAATGAAATAAATGAAAGAAAATGTTTTCTATACTCTTTGTAAAGATCAGATTCATTATCTTTAAAAGATTTATAAAATTAACTTTTTATGGGAAAAATACTTCATAGATTTTGTTCAATCATGTATGTTTGGCTGACTGTGCAACAGCTGAATATGAAGTTCATTACTGGTCATGGCTTCACATGTGGCTTTTCTAGGATTGACCATTACAGGGGGTATATTCTTCTAGACATGCATAGCTACCACACTGAAATTCTAGCAGCACAACACTGATGAGAGGTGGCTGTGATGATTAGCATGGAAGGAGGGCCATAAAACCAAGTCATAGCTGCCAGAGTTTTGCCTTTCTTCTTGAAGGCTGTGGAACCAGAAACTGAAAGATTCTGCAAACAGGGAATTTTCAATATTGGCTCCCCTGTTCCTCCTCCCTATCTCCGCCCAGCATTTGGTATTCTCTTGTTTCTCCCCTGTGTCAATTTTATTCTTTCCCTCTGCAGACTCACTTTCTCCCCACAGGGCCAGACACAGCAGCTGCAGCTCCAATCCCTTTCCCAGCTTTATGTTATCTTCAAGTTTAAACATAACAGAGAGAAATGAATATCTTTAAAACTCAGTTTCAAATTCTGGAATGGAGTCTGATATGTTCGTTTTGGTTCATCTCTAGCTGTGCACAGGGAAACAGGATCATTTCATATTGGTGTGTTAGAGGTCTAAATGGAGGAAATTGGCAGATAGCTTTAAATTGTTTACTACAGGTGTGTTTTGTAAATACTGTAGTTTTATTTCAAAAAGAGAATGGCCATAAAACCTGACCTCTTGAGATAAAATAAGTGAAGCATTTCTTTGCTTCCTAGGAAGAATTATGTTGCTATTAATCACAAAGACTGTCCTACTTATAGCTACCTGTGCTATTGAATAAACACCATTCTTCAGGACTAGATTGTCATGAACTAACTAGACCCATGTTCCTTTTCACTTTCAGGGAGGAAGAAGCCTGATTTTCCTGCTAAGGAAAAATCGTGGACACAGATCAAAAAGGGTGACCAGAAAAAATGTTCAAGCTTGTTTTTGCCTAGTGTTCTCTACCTTCCCTTTAGGAAGTTCCTCTGAGAATCTAGTCTGTATTCTGTAATTGAGACTCCTGACCACATATAACACTATTAACATGTATGTGTAGTATTTCCTTATATTCTGAATACAGTGATATCTAATAGAGGTAAAGAATGGGGCTTTCTGCTTAATCTAATATTGAGACTAATAAAAAATATTATGTATAGAATAATAAGTGTTTTTGAATGTAGTATTGTAGACTCCAGTTACTTTTAAACTCTGCTCTGAGGTGTCATAGAAGCAATTGAGAGAGGCCCTATTCCCTGCTGCACCCTACATTTATCTATCTGTACTTCACCTGTTCTATACATAGGACTTCCATTTTATTTTCATCAACATTGTTTATATATTTAGAGTCTATTTCATAGCTTTATGTAATGGAGTTACATGCCAAGTGAAACAGATAAAGAAGGCAGTAACACAATAATTCATTCAAATCCTGCCTCTATCCATTCTTCCTCTTTCTCCCCACACCCCACAATAGATGCCTTTGTCATAAATGTGAAGCTTATTTAGTTAAAATGCTTTTTTAAAAAACAATTTTAGAAAATTTATTCTAAATAACTATTTTAATTCTCTAGTAGTAGACTTAGAAAAAGACTTGTAGCAAAAACTATTAAAATCAAGGCCAACTTTTCATAGGGGAGGATAGACTTTCTAACATTAACTTTTTAATACATATTTGCTATGTTATACATACTCATTTATAAATACTTTTTGAAAGCCAGGATGAGAAGAGAACAAGGTTATACTGAAAAGTAGGTTTGGGTGCTCAGTAGACTCTCTTACTAGGTAGGTAAGGTTTATTCCTACACATCTGTGTAAGAAAATTACAAATTACAAGCCATGAAAATTGTAAAAAAAATTTGTAAGCCATCGATCTTTAGTTAAATTCAAAATATCAAGGTTCCACTGCATATATTTTTGCTTTAGTAAAAGATTAAATTGTGTGCTATTCATTCTTCAGTATGCAGTTTTTTCAACAAATCCTTTGATTAACTATATAAACTCTAGAGCTAAAAGTATTATTTTGGAGAGACACCATCAACTTAGAGTTAGCTGAGCTAACCCACACTGCAGGTACCCAGAGCAAACTCCAGAAAGCATGATTCTCTTCAGTATTTCACTGAGGCCTGTCACTGCCTGCATGGGCCACGTGTTTCTTTCTCAGGTGTGACCTTACAATGTTTAATGTGCTAAAGAGGGCAAAGAGCTCTTCACCCAGTGAATTATATAGTTACTAAGCACATAATATTGCCAAAGGCATTAATTTTTACCATGCTTTGATAGACTGAGATATGTTGCCAACTTTCATAGTTTCTCTGTTAAAACAAAGAAACAAGACAACAATGAAACATATGGAGAGACACTGTAGTAGTTTCAAGTCTAGGATCCGAAGCTAGACTTTCTGGTTTGAGCCCTACTTCTTCCTCTTACAAATTGTGAGCCCGAACAGGTTGCTTTACATTTTCATGTCTCAGATTCCTCATCTGTAAAGGAGATAATAAGCTCACAGTGTTCTTGTGAGGATAAATGAGCTCATAGATGCAAAACACAAGAACAGTCTGACACCATAGAAAGGACTCAATAAATGTAACTCAAAATTGTTTTGAAGAAATATACAAATGGAAAAGTTTTCTATCTTTATAATTGAATACTGGGGACAATTATATAGAGGCAGCATTTTTAGGAAATCTTAGAGTTTACTCTTAACCATAAAATGTTACAAATGTATGACAAAAAAAAATCATTATATTTAGCCTTTCAGCTTTGTTCAGCCAATATTTATTGAGTATACACTATGTGTCAGATTATGTCTTAGGCACTATTAGATATATAAAACACTAATATAGATATGTAAGTCATAGATTCAGTATTAAATGTATCTATACAAAGAGCATGGATGGTAACTGTCTATGGTGATGATAGTTGCATCATCTCTCCCATTCACGGTGTGCCTATTCTGTGCTTGCTTATCTATTGGGAGGTTTTGTCTACATTATCTTGCTTACAAAACTTACTTTTGAGGTACTTATATGATCCCTATTTTTATCCTAATGAAACTCAGGTTCAGGAAAATTAAACAATTTTCCCAAGGTCTGTACTGTAAATGGCAGAGCTAAAATTCAAACTAGGTCAGTTTTATTTCAGAGCTGGGGCTCTTCTACTTATAGATATTTTATTGGCTCTTTTTGACTGAATTCCCATGAATTCATATATTTCAAGCAAATTGGGTTGAATATAGACTGTATTATTCATATTCTGAAACTTTTTAGAGTTAGAAAGCCCAAAGTGTCCCTAAAAGTGTTACAGATGTGAGCTATGGCCTCAGAGTGGGATCCAAGGTAGACACTAAAAGCATAATGGTAAGGACTGTGTTTGGAATAGAGGATGAGATAGGTAGGTGGAGCTTTTTAGATACTGGGGACAAAGAAACAGACACCTTAAATAACTTGTGGGTATCAGAATGAGGGAATCTATGCCCTATGTTGATCTCAGAACTGTTCAAGGGAGATGGTTTCATGAAGGCTTGTAGGGTTTCTGGGAGTTTCTCTGACCATGCACACACACACACTGGGGACAAAGGTACAGACACCTTATATAACTCACATAACACTCTCATACCCTCATTTTTCCTCACCAGACAGAAAAATAAAAGTCAGATCATTTATATTTAAATATTGATCGCCTGCTACCATTATTAGCTTTGGTCAATACAAAAGAAGGAGCTAACATCTGTGTCCACCAGTTATGAGTCAAAGGCATAATTATTATAGAATTTAGGTCAGAAAATGGCTGTTTGGAGGTACCAAATAGAAATCTAAGTTCTTTTTTTTTTTTTTTTGCTCATTATAAACTCTGTTTTGGGGAGAAACTCTTAATTTACAAAAGTCTGTTTGATTCACATCAACTCTGCCTACCTATGCCAGACCAATCTTCCAAATCTGCCATTTCAGTTGGTTTGCATTAGGATCTAGTGCAGCCTTCTTAGTGTATCATTGAATACTATCCACTTTCAGACCCCATATTAGTTTCTACATCAAGATTCTGATCACCAATTCCAAATGTAGAGATTTTTTTTCTCATACCACCAAGTGATTCGCTGATAACAGCCCAGTATCCAACAATTCAACTGAATTCTGACACTATCTACCCAGGCATAGCATCATATTCCACAGGTTAAGACTTCAGTCCAAAGGGACTGTCTTTGATTTCAGATGTCAATCATAAGTCTAGGTTGTTATCTGTGCTTCTAACCATATAGCTATAAAACAGACGTTCTTACAACCTCCTCCTTGGGTTTGATTAATTTTCTAGAGCAGCTCACAAAACTCATTAAATAAATTTACGCACTAGATTACAAATGTATTCCAAAGGATAGTAAAGATACAAATCAAAAGTCAGATAAAGCAATACCTGAGGTTCCTAACACATGGGCTTCTATCTATATGGAGTTTGGGGCACAGCACAGTGGCACATGGAAATGTTTTGGTTCACCAACCTGGAATCTCTTCCCAGTCCTTTTGGGTTTTATGGAAGCGTCATTGTGAAGGCATGATTGATTAAATCATTGGCCATAGGGCATTGATTCAACCTTCAGCCCCTCTCTTTTCCTGGGAGTTCAGGGTTGGGACTGAAAAGTTCCAATTCTCTCTAATCTCAGGGTTAGCTCCATGGGCAAACAGCCTCCATCTTGGATGTGAGCTAAAGTCACCTATTAATATAACAAAAGAGGAAATTCCAAGGGTTTTAGAACTTCATACCAGAAAAGGGAATGAAAACCAAATATATATATTTCTGATTATAAACCACAATATCACATATATCATATTCTATTACCTTTACAGAGATATGCCCCCTCCCCCACTGGCCACCTTGATCCTTACTTAATTTTATCAGGGAGGTTCCATTTTATACCTTTACAGATCTGGGCTCAGGATGCTTCCTCTTATTCTATAGTTGTATTTATCCAAATCCTACTAGTTACTATGGCATAATACAGCATGGATGAAGTCATACATGAGTTATGTGTAAAATACAGCTCTGTCAATTAATGGCTGGGTGATATGGGCAAATTATTTCAATTTCCTAATCCATAGAATCAGGAAAATACAGTTATCAACCTCAGAGACTTGCTTTGAAGATTAAATAAAACAATAATCTGCTTCACCCAGTGCTCGGCACATAGTAGGGCACAAAGTAACTTAAAATGTTAACTATCACAGTTCAATCTTACTTTTTATGCTAATCACTCTGGTTTTAATTAATTTTCCCTCTTCCTTACTCATAAAACCATCTGCAATTATATCATTTATATAATGCCTTAGAATGTTTATCATTTTGCAATATAACATTTTTATAGATAGGAGTGCTGACCTTTTGGTGAAGAATAAACCATAAAATAGATGCTTTCAATGGCCACAGAAAAAGTATTCTTTAAAGGACATGTTCATTTATTTTCACTGATTGAGTAATTAACTGATTGCTTCATTCATTGAATAAGTGCACATGAGTATCTAATATATTTTAGACACAGAGATGAATCAGAAAGATTCTGCTTTGAAGGAGAGAATAAGTGAATAAATTGCTGTGACACAAAGTAAAAAGTCATAAGCATCTAGAGGGATAAAGCACAATAATGGTTCCAAAGATAGAAAGATGGCAACTGGGAAGCTTTATTGAAGAAGAATCCTTGAGTAATCCTTAAAGGACAGGTTTATGAGGTGACTGAAAACTGAAAATTGAGAAGTGGGGGTTGAGTGGTAGCGGGTGCATTTCAAATCAAGGCACATGCAGGAACACAGACTGTGGGCTGGAGAGAGCAAGTACCCACACTGAACCACAAGGGACTGCCAATTCAGATGGAAGGATCTAAAAGCTCTTTTCCAAATTCACTCAACCCCCTGGATTTTCTTTTAATTAACACAACTGTGACCTTAAAGACTTGAGTAAATGCCTTTGCTTTCCAGCCATTTTTATTGATTTTTGGCTGTGGGACTTCAATTTTTTGCGGATTCCTCTTTGCGTTTGCTGTTCGACAAGTCACACTCATGCTGCTATCCTACCACACTATTTGTTTCTTTCAGAAGTGACTCCCTTCTTTTAGAGAGGTTCCTGTTGATGCGAAATTACAGAATGTTAGAATGTTAGGTAGGACTTTGGAGGGTTATCTGTTCATAGTAGTTTAAAATATATAAAGATCTGAGCAATAAAATTTATACCAGCAGTTGAGGTGGATCAGCCAAACTGCTTTCCTTTACTAGGGGACATCCTATAAAAAATATCCAGGAACCCAAATTAATAATTACAAGACTGAAAATAATTACCAGCTCAGTTCTTCTCTTTCCCAGATCCCAGATCCCAGAACCCACAATGAGGGCACCAGAAAGGAAGTCTCTTGAAGTTCCTGAAGATTTCTATTAAATGATCTCAGCACTGACAATATGGAGCTTGTGATTGTTGATTTTTAGAGGATACAGAGAACATACTGACTTTCCCTGCACGGGTGATTTCTCTTCACTCATATAAATTCTAAGGCATTGACAGCAGAACTGCTTAATAAGCAAAGTCAAAGCCCCTAAGTCCCGGAACTGGGCATTATCACCAGGACCCTCTTATGAATTCCTGAAGTCCTGTGGACATGCTCAGTTCACAGAAATCTCTGCACCTGGTGGGTAGAAATTATTTCTAGGCTCAAGGTAAATGAAAAAGTATAGGTGAAGAAACTGAGGCTCAAAAAGGCTGAATAACCTGGGTCACATAAGTGCATAAGTGCAAAAGCCAAGACCCAAATCCTAAATATTTGCTCTTTCTCCTCTCTAGACTTCCAATTCAATGCCTGCTCACTCTCTTCTCTAATCTCACCACACCCAACTATCTTAAAAAGCCATTTCCAAACAGATCAGTCACAGATTCAGTTCCTTTTCTCCATTTCCATTGCGGTCCTCGTTCAGCATCATAATCTCTTTCCAGATAACCATAGCAGTTTACTAACTGCTCTTCCTATCTCGTCTTGCCCTACCTGTCTGTCTATATGGAATGCACTGTAGTCTTTTCAAAATACTCCCTTGTTTAACAATGTTTGTTTCTCATTGTCTTAAGTATAAAAGATGAACTTATAAATATTGGGTATAGACCCTTCAAGGTTTAGCCAATTTTTTTTTTGTTCAGACTTATGCTTTATACATTTTGTTTGTTGGCCTCTCAGCTTTTCACATTTTTTCACTTGCCCTGTACCTGGAAGCTGATAAACAGACCACACATGGCTCTGGGTGGGTTTGGTAAGTGGAGAACACTAGCAGGAGAGCAGAGTGAGGGATGGCAGAGATAGTGAGCATTTATTTTGCAAGTTCCCAGTTCTAGCAGGTGAACCTTTCTCTGTGGATTCAGGTAACTGCTGCCTCTCCTAGTTCTTTCCTCCCCTTGTCCCTTCCAGTCTAAGAGGGGTAAAAGCTCCCTGTGGTTAATAATCCTGGTATCTTTCTTAGGTTTTAATATATAGCATGCTTAATCATTTCTAAACAATCCCTATGTTAAACTCTCTTCAAATTATTCACTTGGAACCTACTAGGAATTTCTTGCCAAGACCTCAACTGATATTTGGCCAATCTCCAGTTTACATATTAATTTATAATTGTTGAATAATGGTAATATCTAGAACAAATGTGTCCTGATCAGTCTTCTCTGAGGCTTTGTACATATTCTTACCGCTTGAATTACATTACCTCTCCCCAGGTTCCCATTCCTCCCAACCCCATCATTCTGGTCTCAAATTCAATTACTAACTGCTCCCAGACTCCTTCCCACTAAACATGGCCTTTGAAGTCCAAGATCTGTGACTTATTCATCCTTCTCAACTTTCTGCCTAGCAAAAAGCCTAGGACATGGCAAAGCTACTCAACAAACCTGATTGCAATGAAATATATTTTTATTTAAATGTGGAGATCTTTCCTTTCCAATTCTTACTTGGTTTGAAACTTTCTCTTGAATCTCCCAGGGAGTTGTTATAACTACCATGTGCCGGAGATCGAGCAAGTAGGAAAAAAACCCAAATAGACAAACAAACAACAAACAAACAAAATCCCATAAAAAACAAACAAACAAAAAACCTGTGTAAAGAACCTGGGTCTAATTCTTGAGAAGCTCACAGTCCACAGTGAGGTAGAGTTCACATATTATTTAAGAGTTCAAATAAGATCACATATAAGTAAAATTGCATGTAAAATAAGAAAGAGACACAAATATTGTTATTATTTTGAAGAAGTCATCACAAAGAGATTTCTTTATCTTAAGTATAAGATTTCCCTGGCAAATCAAATGTCTGACCTTTTATTCCTGCCAATTTCTGGAAATCTGTTAGCTACTGCTAACTCAAGAAATGTTTTTAAGATGTCTTGAAAGTAGCTATCTGATGATACCCAGCAGAGCACGGAAGACCATTTTGCAGCTGGGCCATCCCATTCAAGTTTCAATGGCTTTCCAACAAAATCACAGAGCAAATAGTATCACAACACTACCATTACCTTGTGTTTTGTTCAGAAGATTTCATTGACTGTACCATGCTAGACTGTGACATGAGTTCAGGAGTTCAGTAGTACTTTTCATGGTAATGATGATGGTGAACTTAAGTACAGACATTAAGTATTGTAATGTGGCAGCTTCTTAGAAGCTTTGAAAATCTGGGTCAGGGTCTGTGATATGGTTTAGAACAAGAACATTTTTTACTTTTTCTCATTCCATCCACAAAGTTGACTTTTTGAGAGGCAACCTTCCTGTCTAACCCTGAATGTAAAACTCCTGCCATAAAGGGCTTTCAATAATATCCTCTTACTAGCTTGTAACATCAGTTCTCATTCATGGTGTAATTACATACTGATATGTCACCATTGGTGGTGAGATGTACTATAGATAATATTTTAGTAATTATACATGAAAAACTGAAATTTGGGACTAATTCTTAATAATTTTATGTGAATTAAGGTTGTTTCTATAAAACTTCATTCTTATAATCACTTGATTTTAAAATTGCTCTTTTGATTGGGAATTCACAAAATGAAGTTAAAAAGAGTACAAAGAGAGGCCCATAAAACCCACAACCCATATTGCTTATGCCACAGCCCAGGGTGTGTCAAGTGACTGTACAGTATGTGAGTTGCAGAGAAAATATGAATGATCATATTTCAACAATTGTAAAATGCAAATTTTTTTTCTTTTAACATCTCTGAATAAGGGATATATCTTATAATCAATGATGTCCCATAATTATAACAGGCAGGATTTTTTCTTTTAGCTTTTATTGGAACATAAAATAATACTCTATCTTATATTAGTTACAGTATATAATTCCTCCAGGATCCACATCTCACTCCTTACTTAGAAATTTATCTCTAGTTAGCCTCATCTGTCCCTATGATATCGCCCTCAAAGTTATAATTTTCTTCTCTCTCTAGTCCTTTCATATTAATAACTCATTTAAAAAATGAGTGACTGTTTGTACTGGATTTCATATTCTTGTAAAGTATTTCCATTTGTAAAACAAGCATTGCACCTAATCCAGAGCATTCAGAACAGAAGATAAGGCAACACTGGCCAGGTGTTTGTTCAAGAGCTTAATTGTGGATGATTTGTTTAGGAATAAGAGGCCATTCTAAATGAATGGGAGCGTTGGTTTACACCAGTTATTCTAAAATTTCAATAATACTATCATGTGGCCAGGAGCACATATATAACTAGGCATCAGCTACCAGGTCTCCTAGGACTGGTGCAGAGCTAAGAAAATTAAAGTCCTACCATCCCAAGCTCCTGGAATTAGAGTGTTGATGTCTCGTTGATGTTCAATATATGGTGGTTGCATGAATGACAATATCTAGCTAGGCAAAAAAAAGATTAAAGCAATCTGAATGAGTGGTGCTGAAAAGAAATGGAAGGAGGTAGAAGGGTAACATCACTGACCTTGCTTTGGTTGTGACATTAAATGGGAGCCACTCTATCTCTCTATTAATACGTAGGATATGTTATCTTCAAGGCACTATTCTAAAAGTTTTACAAATATTAAGTCACTTCATCTTTATAATAATCTTATAGGATAGCTAAGATAAGATATACTATTATTTTCTCCATTTTACCACTGAGGAGTCTGATGTACCAAGAGGTTAAGTACCTTGTCTAAGGTCTCACAGATAAAATGTAACAGATTTAGGAGGTCTGGCTCCAGAATCTGCTTTGACCACTCCACTATAATGCCTCCTTATTCACCCAGCACGTGCTCCCTAAATATTTCAGCCACTATAACCATAGCTCCTTTGAGGCCAGATGTCTGCAGTCTGTCCCAGCTTTGAGGAGAAACAAAGATGGCTCTTAGGCTTCAAGAAATTAAGCTACTAAGCCCACCTTGTAGGTGTTGGCAGATAGGAAGGCACACATCATGGATTTGACTTGGATATAATCCAGGTTTCTGGAAAGACCATTCAAAATTTTACCCCAACTGCCTGTTCCATTGTAATATTAAAAAATGACATCTTCCTCCCAGCTCATACTTTTCCAGGCCAGAAAGAACTAATGTTGGGGAAAATGTGATGACTTTTTTTGTTCTTTTAGTCCTTGGTGTAAAAATGTAGCCTAAAGAAAGCTCTCGGGAAATTTTCATCGTTATATTTCAACATAATTCTTTTACTGGAGTGTTTAAAACACTTGTTAAAAAGTCTCCATTTTTTCTCAATCTTTTGGGGTAGAAGATAACACATTAATAGAACACAGAATCAATCGCAAATACTTTTCTAACAAAATTATTGTAAAATAGAGAAATTAATTGAAACACTTAGAGGAAGTAGATTTGATTTACAAATTCTTCCGATGTCTTAGTTTCTGTCTTAAAAAGGATATTTAATGTTTCAAATTCCATACTATTATTACATTCTAAATCAAAATGCTAATTTCTGCATTGTTATTTTATATCCAGGTAGCAAAAGTGTTTTTAATTTGGGCTTGGCTTTGAACGGAAATCATAAAACTATTGGTTTGTGCATGGTAACTGGATCTGGGCCCTGCTACCTGGCACTAACAAAACGCCTTTTAACAGAGAGGTTAGGAGTTTCCTAAATACAGGATTAGGATCTAGTATGTAGACAGATGCCTCAAAAAAAAAAAATTAGTCAAAAAGACCTCGTTTTTTCTGCCTTTGAGAGTGAAGAGTCTTTGTTCCTAGCACGTAGAAAAGGGCTGGAACAAAAGAGGAACAATAAATGTATTACCGGTTTCCTCAAATTGGAGAGAGATAGAAAAGTACTCCCCGATCCTACCATGTAAAATAAAGGCATCAGAATTATGACTCAATTATACATAATGAATTGATAGAGTATGTTTGCCTGGGCTGTAGATGTGGGTAAGAAATGAAAAGTAGGCCCATGTGGAATCTTCAGGGCAATTGGCAGCATATAAGGTCAATTTTACTTCCTTAACATTGTGCTTTTCTTAGTAATTTGGATGTTGACAAATACTATTTTCTTCTTATAAATAATACGAATATTAAAATTAATCTTGGTGAGTTTTACTGAGTGTTGAGGAAAGCCTATTTGTATGTAGTATTTCTTCTTTGTGCTCTGTGGTAATGCTGGATTCTACTGTGTTCTTTCTTATCAATTTGAAAAATGAGGAAAAATGAGACTGTGCCTGGACTTTAATTTCGTTATCAAAAATTGAGGAATAGCATGTTTAATGTATTTTTTCAAGGCTATCTTTTTGTAAATCAACTGTCACTGTTAATTTTGGGAAGTGTTTTTGATTCATTACTAGCAGTGATTTTGCATATTATTCTTTTAGAATTTTAATTTCTTATTTGATTCTTTAATCATCTTTTATGGGTTCTCAACATTCTTCTTGATCAACAGTATTTATAAGTATAATTCAACATACCATAAATAAGTTTGTTGAAAACCTGCTTTGTGTCTGACACTAGACTAGTTGGTGAAGATAAACTAATAAATAAGCAGTCAAGTCTTTTTCAAATGGAAGAAGGAAGACCATAAGCAAATAAACAAATAAGATAATTTTATGTAGTGATAAATGCTATGTAGAAATTAAAAGACACTATTATTTTAGTATGAAAAGGAAGCATGCTATGATGGCCATGGACAGGGACACTGGAAACAGACCAGAGTTTGAATCGCAGCTCTAACACTTCCCTGCTGTGTGATCTTGGGCAAGTTATTTAGCCTATATATGCCTTACTTTCTTCATCTCTAAAATGGGAACAATCTTAGCTCTTATCTGAGTGGCTTGCTTTAAAGATTAATTGGTTACATATGAAGAGCTCTTAGAACAATGTCTGGCATATATTAGGCACTTTACAATATTAGCTTTCATTATTTTAGTAGTTAATATTTATTGAGCACTTTCTATGAGCCAGGAATTATGATTATAACTTATTTATCACAATTATCCTAAGAAGAAGCTATTATTAACTCCTTTTCACAGATGACAAATCTGAAGATGAGAGAGGCCACATAACAGACAAGGTCATGTAGCTAGAAAGTAGCAGAAGCGCTCTTTCACTTCCACTCTGTCTTTAACCATATTTCTCTCTCTTTATAATAAGTAATTTCGTTTTTCCCAAATATTTTCTTTCCAGTGGCTCAATTATTATCCCACTGCATCCAAAATCTCATGTTTGTGACTAGAAAGACAATACATATTTACTGAATATAAAATTCATCCTTCTCAGGTTTTTTCTTTTCCAACTATGATCATTTTTTTCATGTCTTTGTTTTGCTGCTGTCTACAGTTCAGGTTTTCACTGTCTTAGCATCACATTTCATATACATTTGATGTTATTTTGTTCAAGTAGAATTAATTAATTATCAACCAACTATATTGACCTTTTGAGGTTTCATATCATTTTCTGTGGCATTTGTACTTTTTACGTTAAATGTTCTAATGCAGAGAGCTTTAGAAAGTATTTCCACTTGTGATGTCCTAGATTTTATCCATTTAGTTGAAATTCAAAATTGCTACTATTTTTCTTTTTATGACCTTTTTAGATGCCTTTTTTCTCTTCCTAATCACAGTTCCATTTAAACCAAATGACATGCAGAAATCCTCACTTCAGTGGTAATCTACTTTCTTTTTATATCCACTTTTAAACCATAATCACTACTCTCTTCCTTCAATTGCTCTGACATTCGTGTGTGTTTTATTAAGCGACATCTTGCCAGATTTAAGAAAAGTACTCTTTTAAAGCAAAGAAGAGTTCTAAAGCCCCAAGGCTTAGCAGAACAACATAGCTCTGCAGATTCTAAGACTATGCATATAATGTGTTTAATAAAGATTTGAAAAAAAGTGCTATCAAATCTATGAACTTGGCCTATACTAGTTGTGTGACCATGAATTCTTTCTCCTTTCTAAAGAAGTGGTGAACAGGTGAGGACTTAAAGGGTGGTAGTTGAGATTAACTGTTGATTGAGTGTTTGGAGTGTTTGCTCCACTTGGAGATATGGTATTGCAAATTGGCACCTGAGTCACAGAGACTACTGCTGGAATTTTGCTTCTGTCACTTAATTGTGTAACTTCTCTAAGATGTTATTTCTTTATGTGCAAATGAGCATAATAATGTTATAGTGTTTGTGAGGATTAAATGGCATAATATATAGAAATATTTCAATCTACTAGGTATAATGATAATAATTATTATAAATTGTTACCTACTTTCTCCATGTTTACTTGTGATTGTTTGAGTCTTGAACCTAGTTCATTCCTTAATGTGTGGACAATTCATGGTGGTATAAAGTAGAAGCTCTCTTTTGCCTCCTCCTGCAACTGTTTACCATTTATTTTAATTATTTTCTTTAGAGCCAGAATCAGCTTTTCCACATGGGCCAATGCATTTTTAAGATGCAAAGACTTAAAAAAATCACTAGCACTCAAATCTTCATTTATTGATTGATTGAGTTATTCATCAAATATTTATTGACTACCTACTGTAGTCGTTCCCTTTTCCCATAAAGTTTAGAGTTGGTGGAGAAATTAGACATTTGTTCACATAAATTGCAAGACTGAGGGAGAAATGCAGCAATACAAGATACTAAGGTAGCACAGAGAAAGCAGTGTTACTCTCCTGGGGATGGTGCAGTACATCCAGGAAGACTTCTTGAAGGAGATAATCTCTAGCTTGTTCTTTGAAAGAAAAAGAGTTTTTCAAGTAGACAAGGAAAGAAGGGAATCCTGGCTAGACAGAAAAAAAAAAATCCTGAAGACCAAAAATCAAAGCCTGTTAGGCAAATAATAAGCATTTCAGTGTTATTAAAATATAAAGTCAAGGAGAGTGTAGCTGGGGATGTGAGAGGTGACATACATTTAAATACATGTTATTTAGATGAAAATTAACTAAGAAAACTATGCCTGCCATACAATGCTTGATAGAAACATTTAAATTTTATCCTAAAGACCAACTCTCATCTTATAAAATGATTATATTTTATATTCAGATATTATATTTTATCTTCTTTATAGCTTATTTGACAGTCTCAGGCTCTCTGTGAAGTTCTATTATTTTTAGCTTATAATTAGTAAAGACATAGATTCAGAATTGCCATGAGGAAACGCAAATTGTGAGACAACTATAACAGCTCAGAGAAAACACCTAAAATAATGCGTTTTTAATATTTCAGTACCATCAACAACTATAAAATGATCAAATAAAACATCAACAAGGAAATCCATTTTCTTTGCTTCCAAATAGAAGATTAAATTTGTGTTTATCAGAAGACTATTGAAAATGTTTTCTCTTGAATTTACCAGAAGGGAAAAATGTGTTCCTAAATGTAAACAGAACTATCCAAGTTGAAAACATTTGATATTTCCTTGGCAGTTTTCTCTGCATGTGCTCCCAGCCTCTCCCAGCCCCACCCCGCACACTAGCAATCTTCTCATCTTCATTTCTTTGGACTGCAGCAGCTGTGTTTTGATGATGATTATGTAGACACTATACTTGCACTATTTCTCACTAATAGGTGCCCAAAGCAACTATTTGTCTGCAGTTTTATAAGTAATTGGGTTTCTTTCAAAAAGCCTTTGTATTTCCACTACTCATACCTGTGAATTATTATTAAAACTCTAACATTTCTTCTTTGCTCCCTGAAAAAATCTCCCGTTATGAATGACATGTATTTTTAGAAAATTCAGAAATTTAGAAAAAAATAAAAATATTAAAAATTTGGACAATATAGGGTATGATTATTTACATTACTAAAAAATCAATCATTTATAAAAAATTTTCTGAGCAACCTTAAACAAAGAGGACTGTACGTATGACTATCAAATAAACAAAGATTATTAAATAACTTTATGCGAAGATGTCTATTGTTTAAAACTAGGTAACTCTTGCTCATGTTTCCAAAGAAATGGGGTGGCTTTAACCTTGATTTCAGGTCTCATTAGACTCCATTGATCTCTTTTAAGGATATTAAGGGTTCAATTTTTTTTTTTTTTTTTTTTTTTTAGAAAAAGAAGCATACCAGCTAATGAAGAACACTATATAGAGGTTTCTTTTGGAAACTGTGATTGGCAGTTTACACAGCACATTGGGTATTATGACAGTCACATTGAAAGAAAATCTAATATTTAAAAAAATATTTTAGATTTGGGAAAACATCTTAGGGTATGAGGAGTAGATATAAATGGTAAACCAATAAGAAATAATTATTTTTATATTTAGTAACTCTCCAGATTATTTAGCATTCTCCTAGTAAGTATTTTCTCCTTCAAATCACCACAAATAAGATTACGTATATTCCTCTGTGGTCTTATTTTCAGTTTTTATTTAAATAAGTTCCTCATTTTATTTATTTATTTGTTTATTTTTAGGTGAGGCAACTTTTGGTTGACCTCACAGATTGCTAGGGCCTTGTCAGTCTACAATCCCTTATTTTTATCTTTTTATTTTTTTATACCTACAGCACCTGGTCTTCCTAGGTGTTCTCCCATCCAAGTACTAACCAGGCCCAACCCTCCTTAGCTTCCGAGATCAGACAGAATCAGTCTTATTCAGGGTAGCATGGCCATAGACAAGTTCCTCATTTTAAATGGCTACCTATAATGGCAAGGGGAAATGTGACTTCTTAGTGTACAACTTCTAATATTATTTTGATTTTTGAACTCATGTAATTATATAACTATTAAAAATAAAGTTAAAATGATATGCCATCAAACATTTACCTACCAAACAAACATAAATTTTCTTAAAATATGCTTATTTAGTAAACAGGGAAAGCCTGATAATTCTGGCTTCAGCTATCCTTATTTGGATAAAAGAATTATAAAACAGGATGATGCTGAAGAACATTTGAAGAATGAAGGAAGTATGAAGCACAAGAAGTAGATTCTGAGGATCTGGGTGCAAGTTTAGCTCACAGCACTTATTAGTAGCATGAACTTGGGCAAATCACTTAAGTTCACTGAGCTTCACTTTCCTTACCTATAAATTAGAATGATAATACTACTACCCATCTATTTAACTCTTGGAGTTGTTTTGTAGATCTGATGAGAAACTGCAAATCCTTAAAAGTGTGAAAGTTAATATTTTATATTTTATTTAATGTATCTAAGACTTACGAAAATGCACAAAGTCACTATTAGGTTCGTTGGAGAAAAAAAAGTCTGTTTGTTTGCTTAATTTTTTGCTTTTACACAGCAAACAACAAAAATAAAATTGAAAGTGTCCTTGGCAGCTTGGTCAGCCGTGATGCCAAATTCAATCTTGGGACAATATAATCTACTCTCATAGATGGAACATTTTTTTTTAGCACATAAAAATCATTGTTTGGGAGATCTAGTTAATGAACATACCTTCTAATAGGCATATCAGTGGGGATGAGTTTGTTCTGCCACCTACACATTTCTAGAAGAAACTGCAAGGCATGAACATTTGTTTAGACCATTCATTCATTTTACAAATGTTTATTGAATGGCTACTGTGAGCCAGGCACTGTTTTAGGCTTTGAGGACACAGCAGGGATCAAAACAGTTAAGAATTCATGCTCTCATGAAATTTACATTCTAGTGGAAAATTAACTGAGCTTACAGATAATTTAGATCCTAACCATACATATCTTAATTTGAACAGACTTTTTTCTTTTTTGGCCATCTGATAAAAAAGCTTAAAACTGTTTGTGTGTGTGTGTGTGTGTGTGTGTGTGTGTGTGTGTGTGTGTGTGTGTGTGTGTGTGGCAGAATCCTTGCTTCATGTATCCAAGATCAGATAGGAAAAACAGTAAAGCCTGCTGTTTGGAATGGGATGAAGCCAGGGCCCAGGCTGGCTCCTTTTGTGCTCCCCCACACCCTGCTCTTGCAGTTCCTTCACTGGACCCTAGAACCCTTCAGAGGGCAGTTTACTTAACCCTGTCACAGGATTTATTTCCATATCAATTCTGTTACCTGAAGAAATCCCTCAAAAGTCTATATCCACCATCTCCCAAGGGCATTCTCAAGGCCTTTCCCCCTCTGGGTCTGCTTCTGTCTCTCTACCTATAATAACCACATCATAGGCTTACTCATGTTTCTGAGTAATCCTCATAAAAATGATAGTTATTATTTACTGAAGATGTGCTATTTGTCAGAAACTGTATTTAGCATTATGCATAAATTAATTCTTTTAATTCTCAAAATCATCCAGTGACATGGATGTGAATCCCTATTTTACAGACAAAGAATGATATTTTGAGAGGTGAAGTAATTTGTCCAAGGTTACACAGCTGTTAATGGTGGAACTGGAATTTGAATTATATCTGATTTCACAGTAGGAACTCACAACCACGGATGCTTCTCAAACTCTGTGAAGCTCTCTGACCCTCTCAGGGATAGTTCTAAGTACAGTGAAAAGCTCTGAGTAAAACAGAAGGGAGCACAGTGTTTACTTAAGCGAGCTTGTTGTTGAGGGCTGTGATACTAGTTGTCATTTATGGACGGCCTACTACCTTCCCACATTCTATATCCATTTTCTTCAATTCTTCCAGCAACTCTGAAAGGTAAACATAATCATCCTTATGTTACAGGGCAAGAATTTCAGACTCAGAGAAGTTGTCACTACCTGCCTCACAGGTAGTAAGTTGTGAATCCTCTTCCTGCCTTTATACCAGTTTGGGGCCACAACTATTCCCAGAGCTGAACTGCAGGATCAAGACTCCCATATACTGAAAAAACAAAACAATAACAAATAAAAGAAGATAACACAATTTCCTAGACTGGATATGCTCCTTGGCCCAACAGCTACTCCAAGCCAGTACTGTCTCCATTCTCAATTATATCTGATTACTAGACTGCCCAATCTCACCCACACGCTGGCCCTGCCCAGCCTGAACACTCCTATCTCTTTTTCCCTATTAGACTCATTTTTGTCCCTTCTGTACCTCTCTCCTGGAGTATACAGCACCTTTCCTTCTTTGGATTCACCATACCCCCTTTACCCCTTCCCATTTTTCTCTCCAGCCCTTTTATCACCACACAAATCTGGTTTCTTTTCTCTTTTCCTATGAGAAGCAGTCTAGTGCAGTGGTTGTGCAATTCACTAGTGTGATTTTTATGTGGTTAACTAAAGATTTAGTAGAGAAAGGGTCATATCTATTTTTCTCTTCATTCTATTGCCAATGTCCAGGGCAACGTGTCACTCATCAGAAGTATTTAATAAACATTAGGTGAATGAAGATTGAATGAATGAACGTTTGTTCTTCCATTACTTGATTTTCATAATACATCTGCAACTCTTTATTAAGAAAGCAAATTACTCTCAGCTCTGGGAATACCAATATGAGAAAATTGAGAGAAGGAATAAGAAAAGATTATCTCAAACCAAAGTGCAGTTTGGAACTTTTGCCTTGTATAGACTTAGTCATTGAGTATACAAGGAATTTCATGGGGATTATGAATCTATAAGGCACATTAAAGATGTATATATTTCCTAGGTTTGGCTTGTCCATTCTAAAGTTGCTACTACTTGTAATTCTACAAATACAAGACACTGCCACTATTTTAGCTTTCTGTACCCTTAATGTCCTGAAATTGATTTTTTTTCATATTACTTCCTTTCAGCCTTAATAAATCTATTTCTAAGCTTAGTAATTACAATTTAATTGATTAAACTAATAAGATTTAGGCTACAATGGGTTTCTAAACAAAAAGACCATTCACAGTAAGTTGTTAATCTTGACAGCCCCAACAAGCAATAAGTGCTTCTATTTGAATTAAACTTAAAACTATTATTAGAGCTCAAATCTCATTGAACACAGAGAGGAGACTGCCACAGATATAGATCTTTCTCCTTTTTAAAATGTGTGAAATAAAAAGAGAACATTTAGAAATTACCAGCCTGTAATTATTGTTCTTCAATGACAAGTTTTAATTAGAAGATACAGTAAACAATTTCACAGAATATCATCTGGAAAGAGCCTTAAATTTCTCTTTAACCAACTTAGTTAACAAATAAGGGAATCGACTTTCAGAAAAGGGAAGCGACTTGGATGTGGTCAATAAAACATTGGTTGCAGAGTCAGGGAGAGGAGAAGAAAGATGTTTCACTACTCATTAAATCGGAGGACTGGCTTAAACAGGGGCTTTTCAAACAGATGTGAGAGTAAACTAGACCTGGCACCTAGAATACAGAGTTAAGTTATTTTAAATCTATTTGGTTTATATTCCTCTCCTGTTTATCTAGGTGGATTATCCCTTTACAGTTCTCTAATATCCTGAAATTCCATATCAAGTGAAAGGGTTATCTAATGAGGATTTGTGTTCATTTTGTAATACTTGTATCATGAAGAAGAGGATTTGGCCCCTTTATTTCCATGTATTAGGTCTGAGTGTTATTAATGACAAGTATGAATTTAAGAGATCTTTTCAATTGTCAAAATGTCTCCAGCGCAAGGACTTATTTAGCTTTCTGTATTAACAAGTGAGTGCTTTATGTCAGTAGATGGCAAGAAACCTACAAAATAATATAAAATCACAGAATGAGATACCCAAAAGATCAGTATATTTAATTATGAAATGATACTTATTATGGGAACAGAAGAAACATGACCCATAATCAGTTTTGTAAACATTTTAACCCCTTTCATATTAATTTGAGATGTTAGAGTTCCAGAATAGACAGTGAGGTCAAGAGTTTTCTAAGAATCAGGAAATAATATCTCCTTTTGTCTTCATTACATTTCTCTAGGTCTAAACTGGGGTGTGGGCATGGAAAGAGGGATGCAACATCATTAATTATTAAAGTATCTGGAGAGAATCTCCCATAAATCTGCAGACTTTATTTGCAGTATATAGCAATCATCTTTTTTTGATGATTTTTGTGGGGATGGGAACAGAGAAAATACAATGGAAGGAGACATGACCTATAATCAGTTTTGTAAACATTTGGTCATATTCTATGGTGCTATGTGTTAGATGGAGGCTGGGGGAAACAAAAGCAACTAGGAAAAGGCTAAAAAAAAGGATACTTTGAGTGAGGGAACATCCTAGGAGGTTTTTAGTTGCAGGAGGAGCCAATTTTTGTTAGTGGAATGCATATATGTGAGTTGTAGAGAAAGACGTGGTTAAGCAATAAAAATTATAGAGTCATGTGACATTTTACTTAAGTTTTCTTCTAATATTTTGGTAAAAATTAGACTATAACAACCAGATTAATTAAACCAGATTTAATGCAATACTTCTGGAGAAATCTGGTTTATAGCAATACAATCATTAAAGAGAAACTGATTGATGCTGGATAGATGGATGGATGAATGGATGGATGAAGAGATGAATGAAGCATGCTGCATGAAGAAGTTAGAATGGGGAAGAGAAAGGTCATATGTTTAAATAGTTTATCAAATTTTTAATATTCAAAGAATAGTGTTTTTTCTAAATTAATAATAATTGCTTTTATATTTAAAGCTCTTTTATATATCATTCAACTGTGCTACATAAATAACAGCAATTAACAACTGTAACAGGTTAGAAATAAAAGTGAAGTTGTATACATGAGAAAAACCTGAGGCTCTATGAGAATTTTAAAAACTCCTTTATGTCCATTTGATCATAATAATCTTACTGAATTAGATATATTGGGCTATTTAAGGAATCTGCCACCATGAACTAAAGAATTTACTAGCTGTTCAATTAGCCTCAGCTTTAGTAGCTATGACAACTTTTTTTATTATGGTGACATTGGTTAATAAAATCCAGTAAGTTTCAGTTGTACAATTCAACAGTAAGACATACGTGTGTGTGTGTGTGTGTGTGTGTTGACCACCCATAGTTATATTTCTTCCTGTCACCACATATTTGACCCCTTTTACCCTATCTACCTCTCCTCTCCCCGTTCCGCTCTTGTAACCACTAGTCTATTGTCTGTGTTCATGAGTTAAAACAACTATTTAGATATTGACTGCTTTCCTATCTGGATGCTAACTTAGCTTCAGTTCCCCCATCCATGAAACGAAGAAGCTGGACAGGATGGTCTTTAAGAATTCTTCTAATCCTTAGTTTCTATTTCTCAATGCTTGTAGTTAAACCATACTGAATGAATCAAATCAACTAGACTGCACATTCATTTCTTCTAAAACAATGAAAACAATGAAAAAAATATGTAAATGGGTGACAACACTTTCAAGTAATGAAATTTATGCTTTTATGCCACCAGAGGTTAGGGGTCATGTTTTTAGTCTAAAGTTTAATAACCAGAAAGTTATTCTGATAATATCCTACCCATTCTAACCTTTTATTTTTTAATAGATGAGAACACTGGGACTCATAAATCTAAATAACTACCACAAGGTCACACAACTAAAATTAGAGTTAGCACTAGAATACTGATCTTCTCTTCCCAGTCCAGAGTCTTGCATAGTACTTTTTACTCCAAAGCTCATTTTAAATGCTTCCTGCTGATGCTGATGCAGTTTCTGACCAAGACCCACAGCTGGCCTTTATGAATCTTGCCTGTGCATTTAAGATGCAGTTATTTGCACTGAGAAAATATTTCAACACACCACAGCTGCTCATTCATATGCATAAACTTATGTAGACATTGATTTAAAGAAAGAAATATAGCTTGCATTGTAAGTAAGCTTTCTGGATGTTGTATATACTCTCATTTCTGAGAACCTTGAAGTATAGAAAGTGTCTATATTCTTCACAGGGTAAATTACATATTTTTATATGCAAATTATATATTAATTAATATATTTATTATATCTTTGACCCTGTAGAGAAATGTGTCATAATGTCCAACTCTGGTTTAAGCTTGGTGGCTTAATTCAGAGAGGGTTTTCTGAATAACATCAGAGTTTCACTTCATGCTGAAAAGAATATCTACTTTTCTTTCTGAATTAGCTTCACAATTTTAAAAAGTGAAAAAGATTTTTTTAAATGAACTTCTGCTTTAAAATATAGTAAATTACTCAAAGAAATTTTATAACAATGCCTTCATAACTATCTTTCGGGTCACAGAGCCATCTATCATGATAAGAGTTCAATCTGACCTCATCCCCACTCACTGCTTCCTTACTCATCTGCAAGAGAGGCCATAATGAAAGAGAATGAAGCCTGATCATGTTCATTTACTGAGCACTTTGAGCAAGATTATAAATTTGCTTAAAAATCCATTTTGAGAAGGGACATACAGGCAAAGTAGAGGTGAATAACACAAGAACTTTTTAGATCCCCTGCAGCCTAACCTGTCCTTAGTAAAACCATGGAGACATGCCTAATCATTGAGTGGTCTTCCTAGAAATGGTTTGGCAATTGTTTCCATTTTGTGCTTTATTTAACAATTTATATCATTCACTTGGTTCTCCAAGTTAGTATCTGTGGTTTATTATTTCAACCTCAGTTGATAATCTCATACTAATATAGGTATCATTACACTAATGAGAAGGCAATGGCTACTGTAAAGATTTGCTCCAATCTGACCCAGAGGAATAAGAGGTTAGATATATATTTTTTGACAAATATATAATAAGGTAGTAATCAATGCCTTTTAAAATTCATCAGTGGTGTTAAAGTTGTGTTTTAGAACTTTAAAAAAATGTTAGAGCTTTAATCATCTATTTTTTTGTGCCATGTTACAGAGTAGCAGCTATAGATTTTCTGCAATTTAGGACAAAGTGTTGCTAAAAGTTTTGTAACCAAAACAAAAAAGGCACCATCTGAAAACTGAATTAACAGCAAATGTCCAATCTAGGAATTAACTTACCATTTCTGTATCTAATATCAAAACTCCAGGCCATTTATTGAATCTTCATTTAACTATTTCTTAAGCACCTACTATTAATATTATATTACTGAATATAATACACTGAAGATATTATATTGTATTTCTACAACAATGGGAGACCCATTTGATGACTCTTTAATTAAGCATGGTCAAATTCATATTGAGCAAATTAACAAAGAAGATAAAATGAGCAATAGAGGGTCCTTGCCTTTTAGAAGCTTACTTGAGTACAGAAATGTGTGAATCGTGATAAGAGACACACCAGGTGTCTGAAAACAGATCTAGGGAGCTGAGAGAAAGAATCCATCAGCATTGACTTAGTAGATTAAAGATGGCTTTATAATGACGTTGATGTCTAAGGGCCCTTAAGATGAGTAGGAATCCTACTGGTAGAAAGGGGAAAAAAGGAATTCTAGATAGAGGAATCCACATGAGCAAAGGCCCAGCAACACGACAATTCGAGATCAAGTATAGGAGCAGGGAACAGTCCTGTGCAGAAGTAGAAGAGAGAAAATGGATTATACTGGTGGGTGGTGGTGAGATAAATGGGGAGGGAGCATGAATGTTGGATGATACCATATTGTGAAGGGCAAGGAGTTTGTGCACAGGCACATTGGGGTCATATTTTACAGAAAGATAATTCTAAAAGGAATGGAGAAGATGGCTGGAAAGGGTAAAGAAAGGCATATGTGTGTGTATTTAGATGAGGGGTGGTGTGCTGTGGGCATTATATTCTCTTTTTAAAGTTGTGTTGGAGTAACTTCACTAACTAAATGTAGGTAATTACTTTACATATGGCTTAAGTAGAATTATTCCCAAAGAAGCAGATCTATGATCTTTAATAAAAGAGGAAAAATGACTATTTTCTTCCTATTATTAATATAATACATATTAATTTCAAAGCAAGCATGTGATAAGAATTGGATTAAAAAAAGACGGTAACATCAGAAAGCAGTTAGAATATTAAAACAAGGAAGACATTCTGTGAATCTGAACTGCATTTTAGCATTTTGAAATATTTGTTGTTATTTGCAGATTTCTTTAGAAGCACTTTAAATGAATCACAATCACTCACCAGAAAGAAACATTGTTTATATGTCACTCTTCAAATTTGGCTTCAATTTCATCATCTAGAACTAGACATTGAATAAGATTGATGATGGACAGGGTAATTCAGACAACTAGTGCCAAAGTCTGAATTAAGCAGAAGTGAATATAACAACGTTTGCCTTCCTTTGGGCAGTGAAACTTGCTAAGGAAGACATTTATCGCTATATTATAATATTTATAAATTCTTTATAATTATTTCAAAAAATGTGCAAAACAAAGTAGAAATTGTTTTATATTTTGCAACACCCACTTCTTTAGCACTTAATTTTTGCTTTGAAGCAAAAATAAAAAAGTAGTAGTAAAATGCATCTCTTCAGTCTTCAATTACCTTCAAATGGAAACTTAAGTACTGAAAAATGGTAAACTTTTATTCATTAATTCAGCAATTAAAAAAAAAAATACCAGCTATAGCACAACACTGAAGATAGATTTACCAGTGAACATAATATGTTTTATGTCTTTATGAATGGAGCTCACAATCTTAAGTAGTTATCAAGATATTCTTTCTTCTCCTCCCCGGAATAGAAGTCCCACCTATTTTGTAAGGTCTGGATCTGTTCTCTCATTTCCATAAAGTTCTCTTTGCACTGTTCTTGCTCCTGCAGGTTTATCCCTTCTCTGACATTTCATATTTGTTTGAGATGGGGCCATTATCATACAGTTTTGGTTCTATTCCATCAGAAACTGATCTCTGTTAAATGTGTCTCAGTTCTTTCTCCTCAATAAGATAAAAATTACTTAAAGACAAAGGCTTGGGGTGGGCTAAGGACCAAATTTTTGAATATTTAGTAATATTGAGCAAGGCATCTAGAATATTCCTGGTAAAAGCATTTTAATGTAAATGAAAAACTTATTTACCAAAAGCATGGTTCTTGATCATATTAAAAGAGATGTCGATAAAATCTATCTTAGTATGGACATCTCACAATGCTGTTGCTAATGAAGTGGACCTGGTAAGAATTTTCCTCTGGAATGTAATGGTAGACTCTTCTTTTTACTTGTTATTTTAAAGGTAAATTTTTCATTATTTTCTAAAGATATTGTATACTTCAAATGTCTCTAAATGACCTAAATGACAATCCAACCAGTTTTCCATTTCAAACAATAGTTAAATTAAGGCTTAGTTGCACATTAAATTTTCCGAGGGGAAAATGATTGCTTCATGTTTCATGACCACATTTTAAATTGATTTAAAGCTGTAACAAATCAGAATGCAGTTAGAATATTAAAACAAGGAAGACATTCTGTGAATCTGAACTGCATTTTAGCATTTTGAAATATTTGTTGTTATTTGCAGGTTTCTTTAGAAGAACTTTAAATATCAATTTATATGATTTATAAGACATGCTTTGAACAAGCATCTTAATGAAGTACTGCATAGTATCCAAATTAAGTATATTGCTTAAAGGAAACTAAGTTGTAAGGAAGCTTAAGATGAAGATTTATGCTGATAGAACTAGGACACGCTTGTTTTCTTTATTGTAGCCTTTAAAACTTGAAATTATTCTGTTCAAGGTTATTTGAATGGCTGTCTTCACTATTAAGAGCTTCTAACTGGTATAACTAGAGTTCTGACCCTCTTACCAGTTTGCAGAATTGTTTGAGATGAAATTTTTCAGAAACAGGAAAACAGCCAGGTTATGATGGACATAGTTTGAGACCAAAAGAAAACAGCTCTCAAGAAAATGGAAGAATTCCTGTGAAAAAGTTTATGTGAAGCAGAATTTGTTTATCAAATTGTGCTAACCCAGATCTTTTCATATTCTTTTTAGAATGGATACTTTGGAGCCATTTACTCCTATTAGAAGACACGTCTACTAATTCTTAAGCAGTAGAAAACATCTCAAAACTGGGAAGAACGTAGTCCCTTGGGATTATCACCCCTTTTTGTCAGTCACATATCCTCTCTTTGCCAGCCCTCTAGCCATATCTGGGCTAGGGCAATAGGAAAAAGCACTTCATAATTTTTTTGTTTGTTTGTTTTTTGTAAAGCCATAGCAAATTCTAATTCTAAAGTCAGGTAACGTAAAGACAATTTACCAAAACACATGTAGAAGAATATTTTCTCTTTTCTCATGTAAAACATGTGGTTGGCTATCATTAATGGTAAAATCTAAGATGTCACAGGCAAGACACAAAGCTCAGTCTTCCAAAATAATGGACCAATTTCCATTAAAAATTTATTTAAAAAGCCACATGCACAAAAGCTCTTCCTTGATGTTTGGCTGTTTAATATTCTTCTCTGCTAGCCATGTAGACCAAATGCAATTAACTACATTTCTTAAAGACAGAAGCCATATTTCCCTATTTTTTTTTTTTTTTTACAAAGTGTAGCTCACAGTGGTGAGCCTAACTATGTTTTGTTTACAAAGGAGCAATCTATATACAAATTTGCTAAGAAATCAACAACATAATAGATAACATCCCAGTTGTTTCATTGAACCTCATTTAATCACAGAAACAGATGTTGAAACAAACCAGAACGGGTATGGCTAATCAAATTTAGACTACCTCATCAAGTCTCAGTCAGCTAATCTAATTTATGACATCTAATCAAGTCTCAGGGTTTATGAAGATATATTCCAAACAAGTAGCAAAAAAGAAAAAAAATGAGAGAGAGAAAAGAAAGAAAATCTACACCAGAGACCTCTCAAAACCATGTTAGTGTTAAGAGTTAATGCCACAGGAGAGAATATTGTTGGTTTACTAATCGTGGTCTATTTCTGTGCATGAAATCTCTTTCTTGCTTCCTAAATCTTAATTGTTTTTATAGTAGTCATTACTGACCATAAGGGTGTACCAGATTAAATATATAAATAAAGTACAGCTGATGTTAGTTGTTATTTATTGGAATTCATATTTCAGACAGGGCCTTCCAGCTGTCTAATTTTTCTTGGAAGATTAAAAGTAACAAAGCCTTATGTTTTTGAGACATGAAGCATCAATTTTTTTTTTTTTTACAATGGGTATTTTTTTAAAAACCTTGTTGGTGGTGACTGGTTAATACAGGTGACCAGAAATGCAGGTACACATTCATACATTCACATATCAAAACATTAGAAGTTTGGGTTCTCACTGACCTTCAGGTTGGTATTGTGCTATAATTGTCACCGTCTGTCCAGCCCCCTTTAGTGCTGCAGCAGCCTGTTCATGGGATGCTCCACGGAGGTCAATGCCATTCACCTGGAAGACAGGAAGAAAGAAAAAAAAAAACGTTTTCCCAAACTGAGAGGCTAAGATTATGTCACCTGCCTCAAAACTCCTCATGCATTTGAGACCCAGGCATTTGAGTCTTAACTTAATAGGTTTCATGCTCTTGAGAACTTTTAGTTAGCTGACAAATGAAATTTCACCTTATGGTGTTTGTGCTATGGTCTGATGGGGTTGAAACTTTTTTGTACCCACGTCCACTGGGATGTTAGTGTGTGCATTTAATATGCTTCTGTAAGTTTCCTGGATTTCTGGAGTAGATAGTACCCTTTAAATTTGGAGAAGAAAACAGAGCAACAAAGAGAGACACATGTAATATACCTAGATAAGTATGTGCTGACAGATTAATATATTCAGATGAGGTTCTGGGGAGACTGTATGGCATGGGGCTGGCTGTCTGCCAAATCCTCCTCTTTGGAGATGTGCCTGGTCCTGTCATTCTGAGCTTGGTTAGATAGCCCTGAGCCTTGTTCCAAAATAAACTAAACTGCCCCATTTCTCATGCACAATTCTAGCATGAATTATGACAAAATGAAATAAAGAATGTCTGGAGTTTGTGTTGCTGTTGCTAACTCCCATTTTGGGGCCCATGCCAGGAGAGAAACAGAGCATCTAAAAAACAAGCACAAAGCTCTGCCATGAGGGAAAAATTATTCTGAAGTCAAATTTAGTGAGAAGCAAAAGCTAAAATCTTCCTCAAATCAATTCAGTCTAAGTCAACACAATATAATTACTGGGTGCTTTTCAATGATAGGGCTCTCTGACTCAGGAGAGGGACATATGGTGGGGAACAAAGAACAACACAAGCTCCTAGGAAGCTTTTTGGCTTCAACTGAACACACAGTAAGTCTAATTTTCTAACCTACACAGAGCTAAGTTTTTGCAGATATCAGAATTCTGCTTCCTTTTATTTACAGGGAAGGTGGCTATCGTCTGTGAAAAAAGAATAAAAGAACTAATCAATGTATCTACACATAAAGTGTAGAATCTTATCGGGCCTCTCATCAATCCTCTTTGACAATGACATTGGGTGTATGTTTGGGGGTGATCACTGTGTTTCCCTATCAGGCCTGGAACATCAATTCTACATTTTGATCCTCTCATAATAACCTTGTTAAAGCCTCCTTATTCATATTTATAATTTTTCTGGCCTCTTGCCTGGCTTTCTATTCTGGTGAACTTACGGAGAGCATTGATTACACAGTAAATTGGGAAGTCCGCTAAGCTAGGCTTGGTCTGGTTGTGCCACTCACTAGCTGAGTGACTGTCATATTACCAGTCCGAGCTTCAAATCTCTCCTGCTTCTTAGAGTTAGACTCAAAGAAGTCTTTGAGTCTAACAGGTCCTCTGAACTATAAAATTCAGATTTACTCCGAGTAGATGACAGCCATTTCAGAGACTATACAGGCATTGGTGAGTCAGAAGTATGACTCAGAGAGCCAGAAGAGATAGGAAAAGTAATTTGATCTAAGCTCCTGCCTACAGTAAGCTGAATTCACAAATGTCATGGACCAAATAATCTCTTCTCTTTTCAAACAATTCGAGTTAGTTTTTTATTAAAAAATGATATATGATCATGGTAAATGAATTCTAATGTTTCAGAAATGTATAAAAAGAAAAGTAAAAAGTCCCATCACCATCTGTACCCCTGTGGTAATCACTGTGAGCAATGTCTTGTGTATATTTTATAGAAATCTACTATACACACATGCAAGTACATAACTTTATCCTGTTTCTTTCTCTCTATATTTTAAAATATATTATCACATTTTTATTTAAATGAATAGCATCATATCACATATAATTCTATAACTTGTTTTGCTTTGCTTTTTATTTAACCTTGTATCTTGGACATCTTACATATCAGCTCATATTAATTTACCTTTTTAATGAGAGCCTATTCCATGATATGGATGTACCAGCATTTGATGTGGTTAGGTTTGCATCTGCTTTTTGCTACCACACACTATGAATGTGTTTCTGGAGGATAAATTTATTGGAAATATGCTTTCTAATCAAAGAGCATGTACATTATTAATTTCTTTTAATTTGCTATCATATATTTTAAAAATGATTATTCACTAAACAAACAGAAATTAATAAAGAAAACAAAAACAGGCCATAATCTGATTGCTCAGATAATTTACTGATATAAAAAATAAAATTAATATATGTACATAATGCACATATATGAAAATTACAATATGAAGCAATACAAAAAGGCATAAATACAAAACGTTCTCTCTACCTTTTATTATTCTCTCCAAAGTAACTAGGTTGATGGCTTTTTGTATATACTACCAATTGTTTTTGTTATGAATATAAGGTTTATAAAATTATAAATAATTTTTAAATTTTATACAAATAAGATATTTTACATAGTTTTATACCTTTATACCTTGTTTTTTTCCCCACTTATGAATATATTTTTGAGAGCTTTCTTCATTCACATATTCCTATACGTTGTCTCATTCTTTTTGACAGCTGTAGCAGTGTTCTATTATTCAGTGTCAAACAAGTTATTTTATCAGTGCAAGGTAAATGAGCCCTTAGGTTGCTTCAGTATTTTGCTATTATAAACAACACCGTAATAAATATCCCCTAACAATAACTTGTTGGTTAAAGGGTATGAGTATTAACTCTTGGTAGCTATTGCTAAGTTACCTCCAAAAAATAGAGAATTACTTTATACTTCTACCAATAATATATGATTAGCTACTTCCTCACACCCATAAAAATTGCACATACTCCAAAATTTGACCTTTGCCATTCTGATAGGTAAACAATTGTATTTTAAAATTTTGCATTTCTCCAATTATAAAGTTAAGCATCTTTTAATATGTTTTTAGTTATTTAAATTTTTTTTTTGCATAAAATGCTTGTTGACTTATTTTGCTTATTTTTTACTTGGATAGTTTGCTCTTTTAAAAATTTATCTGCATATTAAAATATTAGTAATCCATCTCAGATAACTATGGCAAACATTTTTACTAGTTTGGTATTTTTATTTTGTGTATTATATTTTAACTATTTAAATTTTTTCCCTGTATGATATTCCTTGTCTTTCAGAAGTTTAAAAGGTTTTATGTATTTGCATTTATAACTTCATTTCTTCTTTAGTTTTTGAGTTTTGTATGTCTTTCTTTCTCCAATATACTTGACAAATTACTCATGTTTTCTTCTAATATAACCATAGTTTAATTTTTAGCCATTTAATCTTTGATCTATGGGAATATATTTTGGTGTTTAATGTGAGAACCAGGTGAACAAGCACTCTTTCTTAGACCTTTCCTTTATAGCATCAGATTTCTACAATTTTCAATATTCTAATTATCCTCCAAATTTTTCTTGTTTAGTGCACTAAGAGAGAACGGAAAAGTGAGAAGAAACAAAAGATTTGGAGTCAGATAACTGGGTTTGAATCTTGAATCCACCAGTTATATCTAAGTAACTTAGGAAAGTTAATTAACTTCTTCAAATTTCAGCTTCCTTACATGTAAAATAAGTATAATGCCTACCTATCAGGGCTG
This sequence comes from Macroglossus sobrinus, assembly GCA_004027375.1. Classification (NCBI taxonomy): domain Eukaryota; kingdom Metazoa; phylum Chordata; class Mammalia; order Chiroptera; family Pteropodidae; genus Macroglossus; species Macroglossus sobrinus. The sequence goes on from PVKZ01003446.1 coordinate 123,076, forward strand.
TTGGATGAAATAAATGAGGCCCTTAACACAGAGCCTGGTACAAATAGGATTTAGTATCCATTATTTATTGCTGTGAGTATTTCTTCAAATAATTGTAATTATAAGTGATTAAATACAATCTAATGGAAATTAACCAAAACAGAATATAATATATGGCTTGCTTCAGGTTTGATTCTTTTTTTAAAGGAAAACATAATTTCAGAACTGAAGAGCTTTAGAAATTTGTTTATCCACCACTTACACATTAGAGATAATCCCCAAGGTCACATCAGAGTTAGCACAGGGTTAGGACCAGCCAAGGCTTCTTTCCTGTCACAGATGTGCCCTACTATGTATGTGTTTGCTTTCCTCTGGGCCAGTATTAACTAAATCTTGTTTATCTTAAGCCTAAATTTCCATGGGTTCCTACATTTGCAGAACATTTGGTGCTGCTGTTATCCTGAACAATACCACATTGCACATGTACCTGCTGATTTTCCTCTAGGTGTTAGCATACTTGCTCTTTTCAAATCTTTCAAACTTTTCAAGGTCACTTTGATCCTTATTTTTGCCCCCAAATATTAAGTTTTTATCAGTAATCTTTGCTTAAATAACATTTTCAGAGGCATTCAAAAATGGTTTCCATCACTGATATGACAGTTTGAAATACCAAGTGTGACACAGACTCATATACTTATTATTTCGATTTTTCTACTTTGGTTTGAATTTTTCTCTTCTGATGCATGGACTAGGAGATTGGATGCCATTAATAATTTTTGAGATTAATAGTGATAGTCATTGATAATATTCACTGATTGCCAGGCATGCTTATATATAGAGAAGATATTTATACAGTCTCTCTTTTAATCTTCAGAAATCTGAGATTGTTTTTCTGATTTTATAAATAAGAAAACTGAGCTCAGAGAGAATCATGAACTTTTTCAAGGTTAAATGCTGGAAGAGGTTAAAGAGTTAAAACAGTTTAACTAAAACTCTTGTGATTCATCTCTTTACCACTTTCTACAGTTCTTCCTTTAACAGCCTGTACAGTTTTGAGGGGGTATAGCTAAAAAATATCAATTCTGAAGTTTGTCTTTCAAGCTTCCAGAGACTGACAGCACACAATTGAGTGTGATATGCTTTGCAATGGGCCCAAGCAATCTGATTTAGACATTATGGCCCAGCTTATAATGATTAGATCATGTAAGGCTGAACCAAAAGGCTTTGGGCAGACTAGAAAAATTCCATTCACTGCTATCTCCTTATGTATACAACTGTCATTGAATTATAAAAAAAAATGATTTGTTATGACATCCTTTCACAATCATGTTACCAATGGATAGAAAGTTTAGGACTTCTAGTTGATTTAAGTAGTTGTAGATATTTTTTCAGATGCTGATGTGAAGATAAATGATGTCCATGGTCAAACTTTTTTCTTTTTGTTCTTAAAAGATGAGCATTATTTTTGCTACTTTAGCCTCTAGGGCCCCTGGCCTGGGGCTCCAGAGGTTCCATAAATAAATAACTCTATGTTCTCCAGAAATATTTATCTATTTTTTAATATTATAGAATGAGAGACTTTTAGAAATGAGGAGAATCTTTGTGACCCTCTTTGACCCCCAATGTATACATTTAAGGTAATTCAAAGACATTATCTTATACCCTTGTCCCCCACCATGTTGACTTTTTTCATTTCTCACATTTGGGCATTTATGCATCCTTGCACATGCTATTTTCTTTATCTAGAACACAATTTTTCATTCCTTCCTCATTGGAAAACTTCTCCTAGTCCTCAAAGATTAAATCTGAATGGACTTGTGGAATGTGCTTGCTTATGAACTTCTAAAGGTAGGAGCTTGTCTTACTGGAGCTAGTACCTGGCAAATAGTAGATGCATAATAACTGAATAGGTGAGTGAATAGACAAGTTAATGAGTGAAAAATACATTCTCACTATATTATCTCAGGTCAATGGTCCTGTAAGCTTTATGTGACCCTAGCTTTATACCGATGAAGAACTCATTATCTTTCAAGAAAATCCATTCCACTTGGCATTAGTGATACAAAAAGTTCCTTATGCTGAATCTAAATGATCTTCCTAGTACTTTCCAGCATTTAGTTCTAGTTCTGCCCTCTAAGGGTTCAGAGAAGGTTTCTTCTTTTCTATGATTTCTTCTTTCATGTGGTCCTCTTCTAATATTTGAAGACAGTTTTCTCTTTTTCAGGTTAACTGAACTCACTCTCTTCCTTATCCCTTTACATCATTCTTCCCAAGTGATGATTTGCCTCTGCAAATCTTTTCTCTAGTCCATCCATTCCATTTTTGGATATCTCTTATACATGTTATTTTTAGCATCTTGATATTATTTAATACCTCATCAGACTCAGCTGAGTGCATATAGTCAGTTATGGCAACATGAAAGTTAACTTGTAGCTATTATCTTTTAATGTGCTCTTTGCATAGTATCTAGAGCTAAGCACAGTGCTGATACACATTTCATTTTTTTTTATTATTGATTTTAGTCATTTCCTCTTTAATTTTAAGGGAAAAGTGAATCAGAGTAACACATAGCCATTGCAAACAATTTACTATTCAGTAGAGGACAATGAGAGGTAAACATATAATTTAGCACCTGGTGGGAAATAATAGGATGAGAAAAGATCAGAATGCTCTGGGACCCAGGGAAGGAGGCCCTGCTAAGGTGTGAGGAGGTGTGAAAAGGCTTTCTGGAGGAAGTGACATCAGAAACAAGATCTAAATGAGTTATCCAGACAGTGCTGTGAGGAGAGGGATGGGCAGAGAAGTATTCTAGGCAGAGGGAGGCACATACAATGGTCTGGAGGTGAGAAACAATCTGGCATATGTGAAAAAAAGAAAATAGGTGTTGCTGAAGGGTAGAGAGGAAAGAAGAGAGAATGGGAAAGAGGTGAGAGATGAGGTAGGAGAAATGAAGGTGATGACATGTGTGATTATGATAATGACGTTGATAGTGGTGATAGCTGACATATGTACTTACTCTGTGGCAGACACCATTTAAATCATTTCTGTATACAAACTTCCTTAACCCTCATAACAGCTCTATGAAGTAAGAATGCGTAACAACACAAATTTTGTAGAAAAAGATGCTGGTGTATAGGCAGATGAAATAACTTGCCCAAGGTTTCACTGCTAATATATAGCAAAGCCAGAAATTAAAGCCAGGCAATCTGGTTTAAAAGTCTACATTCCTAATCATGACACATTGCTGACTCTCAAGGCTTTGGTGGTACAGGCATGATAAGACATTTTAGTAAATTTGGAGTTTATTATGACTGTAACATGTAACCAATCTTCAGCTTAGAATTGAGAAATATTCTAACATCACTCATGTACTCCAGAAGTGCTTACAGCTGGAGAAAATACAGGGAATATGCAAGAGGCATGTGCTATTGCCAGCCCCACTAAAAGCCTCCCAAGCTGAATCTTTCCTTTTGGGGACACTTCTCAGAAGGCAGCACCACTGACTGTGGCTATTGACGTTTTCCATCCCAGATATGTCATCCACCTGCTATGGAAACAGTGCTATCGGAGGAACACAGAGTTGAGAAGGTCAAGTGTGGTCTCATCACTTACCAACTTCATGACCTTGAGTACTTGGATAAGTTACTTAACTTTGATCTTCATTTTCCTTATAAGCAATGCAAATATTAACCATCATTTTGCTGTATTGTTGTCTGGAAAATTAGAGATAATGCTAATAAAATACTTAACACTTGGTATACTGAGTAGGTACTCAATCAATCAATAGTCGCTATTTGTATTATAGCATATTCATTTTATATGAAATCCAGACATTAAAATAACTTTTATTAGCAATAATAAAATGAAAAAGTAGATTTTTTTTCATTTTTTTTCAAAAGTAGGTATTAGATTGTCTTGGAATAGCTGAGAGTAGCTAAGAACTACAAATTTAATTGAATTGTTAAAAAATACAAAGGGGTGACCCAGTGGAGAAGGTCTAGATAATTAGCACTAGATTTCAATTAGAAATAGTCAAGTACAGAACACAGGGGACTGTTTCAAGGAAATTATTTCACAGCTGAGGGGTCTGTTTGGTATGTGGCAGGAGGCAGCAGAAAGAAACTGGAACAGAATTTGAACTATTTCTACTTTATTCAGAGAGACGAGAGATAGTAAGATGAGCAGATGTATTACCAGTGAATTAAATAAATGTAAAGGCTCCATATTTTCTCAAGAGAAAAAAATAATATATTTTCATTTTCCTGAAGTGATGAGATGTAGTGAGGTGGAAATTTCAGTTCAGTTGATAACTCTGCCACTAGCTGACTGAGGCCAGTCGATAAGCTGCTGTGGAAAATGGAAGGTGATAGACCCCACCACCTCAATAGCACCCTGTGATTTAAACTTCAATGATTTCCATGGTTTAAAAATAACATCACAAAAGTGTTTTACAGTTAGAAAACTTTCCCACCTCACACTTCTTATTAAACAAAGTGAAACAAACAAACAAGTATAAAAAAAGCATTCATGTGTATTAACTGATCCTTATCACATACATGTGAGAGAAGCAAGGACCCTCTAAATACTCTTTTTAATCTTGAATTATGAGTTGATTGGGGTGGTTAGCACAGAGCATAAAGATAGAGAAAGGAAAAATGGTGCGAGCAAAAGTGTACCTTGAATGCTAGGTTAAAAGTTTTGTCAATAAGAGGCCAGGGAGAGTTTTTAAGAGGCATTTAACACAATTTGATTGGGTTTAGGGAGAGTGTAGAGAAATAGCTATGGCAACAGTGAAAAGTTTGGGTTGAAGAACTAAGTGATCATAAATAGGGTAATCAGATTGGAAACTATTACAATATTACAAATGGTAGATGATAAAGACCTGATCTGAACTAAAAGAATGAGAATGGAAATGAGGATGGGAAATGGGGAATAGACTTGAGAGAGGACACAGAAGAAGGTTTTATATAGCTATTTTCCTCAAATACTTCTGGAAACCAAATAAATTTTAAATAATATTTATAGTGTAAAATATGTAGCCATGCAAATCTTTACTTCTTTAAAATGACTTTTTCTCTTTCTCCTTGATTCAAAATGGCCTTGTACCTATTTGCTTTTTTTTTTTTTTTGCCTTATCTTTTCACCTTTGTACATACTGTACAACCACTTCCTTAATCATTCAGCTCTTAGGACAACAGATTCTGGTCAGCATCAAACAGTTTTAGAAACAAAGCCTCAGGTCTATTGATCACAGATAGAGTTTTATTCAAACTAAAGATACCATCTTGACCTCAGCTGAATTTCAGCTCCAGTCCCATGAAGGCTAAAGAACCCTATGAGCCACATCTCCTTGAAATCAGACAGAATCACACCATGACTGACATCAGGACCTGCTGTAAAGATCAAGTACCTCCTACCCTAGCATGACCAATCAGCAGAGCCCATGACCCCAACTCCCTTAGCTACTAATGAGTTTTCCCCAATCAACCTATCTCCTACAGCAGCAATCCCAAAATTTGTCAGCACCAGGGACTGGTACTCCTATGAGAGTCTAGTGTCTGATGATCTTAGGTGGAGCTGAGGCTGAGATGCTAGCACTGGGGAGGTCTGCAAATACAGATGAAGCTTCGCTCACTGGCCTGCTGCTCACCTCCTACAGTGTGGCTTGGTTCCTAATAGGCCATGGACTGATATCAATCCATGGCATGGGGGTTGGGGATCCCTGGAGGCCATTAGGGAGCCCGGTCTTTGAGCGCTACCTCACCTCTCTGGGCTTGGCTCCATTTTCTTAAATAAACCTTTACTTTGCTGCAAAACCCCTGTGTGTGTCTTATTTGGCTTTGAGGCACACAAGCAAACAAACCTTCTTTAGTTAGTTCATGAATGAATTAGATACAGAAAATGAGAAAGTGGGTTAGAGAGGAGAGGATAGCATTAATCAGCATGGGAATGCAGGGTGAAAACTGGGTTTGGACAGGATGGTAATTCATTTAGTTTAAGATATGTTGAGTTTGCCATGTCTATTGGACATTTGCAGTTTTGTAGGCCGTTGGAAAATATCAATCTGGAGCTTAGAAAAACAGTTAATATTGATAATCATTTTAGTCTTGGTGTTTCTAAGGTGAATACCTGAACTGATTAGACCCAACCAGATGTAGAAGAGGTTTGTTGTACTCACTTCACAGAGTTGCTATAAAGTTAGATTAGCTAATGCATGTAAAGCACTTAAAACAGTGCCTGGTATATAATAGAACACATGATTATTAGCTATTAATGATATCTTCCCTGAAACAAAGCAAGAGAATGACCTAGGTTAGTATTAAATTATCTCGGTAAAGACTCAGCAGACACAGAAGAAGTGTTAGTGTTATAGACATTGAAAAAAGGAACCATGATGCTCTGGAAAGCACTGTCCTAGTAGTTAGAAATCCTGGGTTTCAAGCCCAACCTGCTGTTAGCTTATTTAACTTTGGGAAGTTTCTTTACCTCTCTGGCCTCAGTTCCTTCATCTAGAAAGAGAGCTTCATGCTAAATCTCCGAGGTTCTTTCCTGTGCTTAAAAACAAATGTAGTTTATGTGCCATATGTATTTTGTTGACAATTTGAGAAAAACAAACGGTTTAGTCAGTCTTAAACTTTTCCAGTACCCTCTAGCACATCTCAGAATGAACGAACTATAAATTATATTTGAAGTGGAAATTTCTAATTAAGTTCCTTTCTCCTCCTGGAGGCTGTTATACTCGGTGGAGAGTGATAACATTTCTGACAGTAGCTGCATGAGAGCTCAAGACCAGAATGCTTGTGGAGCAGAGGCAAAATAAAAAGCTGATATTGAATATTTACATGCCTTAGCAGTTAAAATTAACATGCCTTTTAAATCCGGCTCTTCGATGCAAAAAATTGGCATATATTAAAAAAGATTTAAAAACGTTTTGGTTTACCAGGGCATTTATAGAGGGCTGATCATTTTGGAGTCTTTAATTGAAAATGATAATATATAATTTAGTCATCCAAATCCAATTACTACAGGCCAAAATACAATAAATGACTTCTAAAATTCATGCATTTTTAGTAATAAGGTAACTATCTTTATAAGACTATATAATAAAAATAGTTGCAACCTCATAATATACTATATAAATATAAAATGATAGTATCTCCAGCTCTGAATTTTCTCCTAACTCTACACTTGTAAATCTGTCGGCTTACTTGACATCTCCAGTTGGATGTCTAAGAATTCTGAAACTCATCACATTCAAAATCAAACTCTTAATTTTTTCTCAAAGATGTTTCTAGGAAATTTTTCTGCTTTCAGCAAATAGTAATCCACCATTAAAGCCAACCTCATTTATCTTTCCCTCCCACCTCCCCACATAATCCATCAGCATGTGTGTTTACTCTAGCTCCAAGCCATACTTCAATTCGATCCACTTTTCTCCAACTCCAACTCTATATCCATTGGCCAGGCCACTATTCCTCCCTGGGGATACTGCAATAGCTTCTTTATTGGGTTCTCTGCTCTCACTTTGGCTCCCTTACCCTCCTTTACCCATTTTTGACACAAAAGCTAGAATGATATTTTCAAAATGTATGTCAGATCATGCCTTTCTCCTGCTATTTTGTTTCCATTGGCTTCTTGTACTTTAAAGAAAATCTAAGCACTTCACCTTGACCTTTTCCCATCCTTCTGATTCCATCTCATTTCACTCTCTGCCTCCCTCACTGTTCTAAACTACAAGAGTCTTCATTCTACTTTAACTCAAGTTCCCTTCAGCCTTAGAGCACTTCCAGCAACTGTCTTTATGTCTGTAGGGCTCTTTCCTAACTCTTTTTACAGTTGATCCCTTATTTTCATCTCAGATTAAAGTCCAGTTCCTCAGAAAGTTCTTTGCTGACTATTCCATTAAAATAGCCTTCCAGCCTATCTTTAGCATCCTGTTTTAATTTCTTATAGAACTTAGTCCTACATGGTATTTTGCTTGTTTATTATCTCACCCATCCCAGTGAAAGTTTCCTGTAACTAGGGACTTGGTCTTGTTTACTTCCATATCTCTAATACCTGGAACACTACGTAGATACTTAATATTTCTTGAATTAATGAATTATTATATCTGTTAGGTCATATAACTTTACCTAAATCATTAGAATTTATTTGAAAAACTTTTATGCTTATTATTATGAGCCAGGTACTGATCAGAGGCCTTTTCAGAAGAAATTTGTCATGTAGGGAAAGAATGGTTGATTAAACTGGATTCAATGGATCAGAATTTTTGAGGGTGGGCTCAAGAATCTTTGTTTTTAAAAAGCTTATGACAGATGATCAGTCAGATGTGGGGATCTCTTGTGGAGATAGAGCTCTTTGTTCTGTGTACTCTTGCTGGTCCATCATTTATGCTGTATTTGATTTCAGTCTCAGGTTGTACAGTGACTATGCTGGTTTGTAAATTGTCCCTTTGGGGCTCTGTCATCCATTAAGACTTGGCAAAATGGCTCAGAAATTTCCTTTAAGATGTACTTTAAAAGAGAATATATGAACATGAGAACAGTGACCCATATAATATCACCCATGACAGAACCTTTCGCTTCACTCCAAGGCTCTGTTCATCATATTATGCTTTGTTGCATGGGCCTCTGGTGATACAAATGTCTCTTAGAATCATGTAAGGCTATAGGCATTATGGTTTAGGTATTCTTGAAGCCCCCATAACATATTTTAGTACCTTTAAAAACACTGTTACTAGGGTTCACTTACCTCCACAATACCCAAGTCCCAAAACTGCTCCAACAAAAGGTCAAATTCTGGGGCATGAGGCTAATATCTTGCCCTAAAAGATGTGCTTCTTGCCTTATTCTCCAAGCCCTCTATTCTGAGATGAGATGTGTGTCTATGTTTCCAGGTTGAGAGATTCCTTTAGGTTAGGGTCACGTTTGAGGCTGAGGCCTTTCCACGATGGATGGTGATAATAAAAGCAATCTTCTGAGTTTGCTCAGCATGTTCTCCCTCTTGAAATCAGTGGACTGGCTGCAAAAGCTCAGTTAATTTTTTTTTAAATGTAGTTTTCTGTGATGAAACTATCACTAAATTTAATCAGCTTTAAAAACACCATCAATAGGGAATTGATTAAATAAATTATGAAATGTCTGCATAATGGATTACTATGTAGTCATTAAAACAACATGCATGTTTAATATTCTGATACTGAAAAATATATATGTTATATTGTTAAATTGAAGAAAA